>JAODVN010064535.1:0-10231 GCA_025434125.1 Chologaster cornuta
GCTAAATGTATAATGCACTCAATTCTTTTTTAACAAGCTCTTGCAGATTTAATATCAATTAAAGACTTTGTGAAGTTAAGCAAATATCTTCTCATGGTCTGCCATCTGCCCATTCTCTGTACATGCTGAAAACTATAATCTAGTGTTTCTACACTGTCCTGGCTTTCTAATAAATAACACAAAGTGGTGCAGGCTGCACAACACTATGTGTTACCAATGTAGGTGACACAGATTCTGAGGGAGCACCCTATGGCATCGAATGGATTTCCATATTATCGATAATGTAGTTATCCGATTAACGGGAAAAATAATCGCTAGATTAATCGGAAAAATTATCGATAGATTTTATCGTCAGAAAATGTATCTTTTGGTACAGTTGATTTACCCTGGTGTGTCATGTAGTAGGCAGCTATGTTTATCATTCATGTATGCATTTGGAATCGGTGAGCGTTTCCTTTTCTCTACTCCATCTACTAATTGAAGACACTTTTGTCTACTGTGCTATTTTAGAACCATTATTCCAGAAATTGTTTTTCCGTAGGAAAGTCTCATTCAAAGAGTTGACTTGACATCACTATAGCTTAGAAGTTACCATGAAGAGAGGTTGCACCGCTACAGTTATCTATTTGTTTTGAATTTAGAAGGAAGAAGGAGCAACTGGAAAGCTGTAAAAAGACCTCCGACCAGCAGATATATTATCAGTAGGTGTTAGAAAGCCAAACTTGCTATAAGTTCATTAGGTTGTCTGTCAAGCATTATGATCACGTTCCACTCTGATAAATGTCTATGTGACACCACCTGAGCTGCCATGTTGCGTGAAGTGTAATTTCGTCTGTCGCGGTTGATTCTAATGCTGGTTATTATAGCAGCGTTTCTCAGTAGATTCTGCTTGGTTATTGCTGTGCCTGGGATTGTCACGATTTACAGATAGGTGTCCTGTGTCCGGGTCCCGACAAATAGGATTACATGTAAAACACGATTCGTCCAATTTACGTTGCGCTTGATTGAATAGGATTTTAGTTTTTTTTATCAAAAAACAAACAAACAAACAAGAAAATGAAGTAGGTTACAGGTTCTGAATTTTGGTTAATCACCCAGCCCTAGGTTAATGTACTTTGTACATGGTCCCTTTTACAAATTCAATTGAGTATAAATATGAATAAATACAATTATATATAAAAGATTCTACAGCTTGCACACACACAGAAAAAAAAATCTACGATGTACTTTAAAGGGCAGCGCTGCCTGATGTCATCCTTCATTTCTGTAAAAGAAATCGCATTTGTGCCATTTCCTGTTTGCCCCACTTATAGCCGGGCTGAGTCACTTTCTGTTGAGATGTGCGGAAAATGCAATGGGAAGTGAAATCGTTCATCTCAAATGTCGCGACAGACAGACAGACAGACAGGCAGTCAGGCAAGTTTGCAAAGGGTCATGCAGGAAAAGTGAGAAGAGTATCAAAAGAGAAAGAGGGAGGGGAAATGTTGAGACAAGCACTAGAAATTATGCCAGACAGACTTCCAGACAGACATTCAGTAGTGTGGGGGGGGGAAAGCATCTGTAGGTGACCGCTGTGTGCTCACTCATACAGATACAGTATGCACACATACACATCTCTGTGCACTTGCATGCACGCCAAGAAGAAACCTTCGGTGGCGAGCTATTAATCCAATGAGAAAGTACCAGAAGCTGCAGTTCACAGATCGATCCTATTACTTTGTTTACAGCTCAGAAAACACGTCTTAGGGTGCAGTTACACTGGAAGGCGTACATGTGATGTACCCCATTATTATGACCAGCGGGGGATGGAGTCACGTACTGCAAAGACGGTACAATTCCATCTTCAGAGAGAGAGAGAGAGAGAGAGAGAGAGAGAGAGAGAGAGAGAGAGAGAGAGAAAGAGACAAACGTGCAAGATGTAGGTGATGCACAGGACAGACGACAAACAACACAAACACACTATAACAGCGGTGTTCAAACGGTTGGTCGGGACCCACAGGTGGGTCAATGAGCGGGAGTGAGTGGGCCGTGAACATTTCAAGGGGCCATTGACTGAATGAAGAATTTAAATAAAAGGCTTCCTTCTGCACTTTATTATAATGTTGTTCTGCTCATTGGTCGCGAGTAAGGTTGCGGCAAAAGAGCCTACTTAAATGTAATATATGTAAATGTATATTTAAGTGTCATTTACCTTTTAATATCATTTTTTATAATACGGCCTACTTGTTCCTGATTGGATGAAATCCTATGAAGCCGCATGCACACCATAGATTCTAGAGTGCTCTGCACTATAAGCAAGCAAGCAAGCAACATTTATTTATATAGCACTTTAAAATGACAAACAGTAGTCACAAAGTGCTGAACATTAAAATGAATATAAAACATAAAATGTAAAATGTAAAATCCATTTTGGTTTCTGAAAGCCAAAGAGAACGGGTGGGTTTTTAGGAGAGATTTAAAAACAGTGACGAAGCCTCACTGATGCGCAGAGGTACGAGCATTACAAAAAGTAGGACCAGCCACAGCAAAGGCACGATCCCCTTTCATTTTTCGCCTTGCTGTCGGTACACTCGGGAGCAGCTGGTCAGCTGACCTGAGTGACCGGGTAGGTGCATAAAAGTAGCAGCTCTGAGATGTATAGTGGAGCTAAATTAAATGATAACACACACACGCAGAATAATGTCCTGTGCATTTCAGCTGCAGTGTTAAAGACAGAACCAGGCAAATGCTGCGTGTCATATTCCTGGCCATTCAGACCATCAGGAGGCCATCATGAGATAGCAAGCTGGCGGCACATGAATGAATCAGGGAACACATCAAACAGTCTCTCTCTCTCTCCCCCTCTCTCTCTATTCCCCTCCCAAAACCAGGCCTGGCTGTTCTAGGCAATATGCAACCCCATTTTCACCCTACCGAGCTATACAAGTAAGGACAAGTGCACACACACTACAAACTAAGGAACTCAATGCAAGCTAGCGCGCGCGCACACACACGTTATAGGCTACAACATAACGCGCTGGGAAATGCAATGCGCACACAAAGTACAAACTAAAACACAACCCACAAGCAGGAAACACAATGTGTGCGCGTGCACACACACACACACACACACACACCCGATGCAAGCCACTGAAGCCATTTTTATGTTCACGAAAATGCTGCAAATGAGTTCTATGCATCCACCCAACAATGCCAAAGGATGGGAAAAGCTTTAGCTATAGAACAGTTCATTCGCTCTCCCTCTCTCTCTCCCTCCCTCTCTCTCTCTCTCAACATCAGGCCATTTGCACATCACATTTTCATTAAGGGTCTTTATTGCTGACAAGTATTGCGTCCCATTTTAAGGTGTAGTCAGCGATTGTAAGCAAATACACTTTCGGTGGAATTCAGTTAAATATCTCTTCACGGTCAGCTTCCATTCTGTGTGTGTGCTAAAACAACTAATATATACAGTGTGTATAAATATACGGTACACAGTGGATAGTAAAAATCTACCCACCTCTGTGTAAAATGCCAAGTTTTTGTTATGTAAAATAATGAGACAAAGAGAAATCATGTCAGACCTTTATCCACCTTTAATGTGAACAATTCAATTGATAAACAAAATTAAATCTTTGAGCGGGAAATAATTTAAATAAAAACCTTACAATAACCTGGTTGCATAAGTGTTCACCCCCAGTTATAACTTAGAATGTGGCTGTGTTCAGAATTAACCAATCACATTCAAACTCATATTAAATAGAAGTCATTACACACATGCCATCATTTAAAGTTACTGATTAATCACAAAAAAAATTCAGCTGCTCTAGTAGGATTTTCTTAGTTGCATCTCAGAGCAAAAGCAGAGACGGTTCGCAGTGAGCTTCCAGTGTATCATAGTGATATCATTGTTGAACTGTTCACATTATAGGTCACGTTAAAGGTGGAAGAAGGTCTGACATTATTTATCCGTCTCATTCTTCTACATCACAAACACCTGGCATTTTAACAGGGGTGTGTAGATTTGTTTTAATCCACTGTTATATACACAGTCAGTACATGTTTTTTTCTACACATCCCAGGGTCTGAATGGGAACACATACCCAGCCTAGGCAAAGTGTTTCCTGCGTGCGTGCGTGCTCACCAGAGAGCTTTTACAGCTGCATTTCAACATGCTGGTCTTCAGCAGCACAGGCATCACGAGCAGCCCCAACCACAAGCCATGTGCTTAAATGCACCAGATGAAAAGCCCTAGCTGGACACGGGGCCCGGCCCTGGCATCGAGACTCGGCCACGCCACATGTGGTGTGGCTGTCGTTCACCAGGCATTAGCCAGAGCCACTACAGTCCATCGCAAACAACCTCGAGCTCAGACATTACTACATTGTGTGTGTGCGCAAGCACGTGTGCCTGTGTGCGTGGGTGAGTGAGACAGCTAGCTAGCCCAGTGGCAACCTATGAACCGGTAAGGCAGCAAGGATTACTTTGCTTCTGGGCAGGGAAGGGTTAGCATTTGCTGCAAAATCTGACGAAACATAAAACAGTAAAAATTAATCGTCCTCTGTTCAAAAAAAAGAAGAAAAAAATATAACACTTAAATTTAAATTTACATTTACATAATATATATATATATATATATATATATATATATTATACATTGTAATCCAGTATAATAAAAGACTATCCTGTGACTTACTGTGTTAGTCCCAGACCCCCGTGCAGATATGATAAGCAGTGTCTTTATATATAGGAGAACATAAGCTATAGTTCTGCAAACTGGGCTTATTAGGCATTGGCATTTCAAAGAAAAACCACTGACACAAGTTTGTGTCACCGGTTAGCTGGTAGGTTGTGTGTTCGTGCGCATGTGTGCATGCGTGTGTGTGCGCCGAGCGCCCATGTGTGCACACGTGTCCGTACTCACCTTGTTAGGCGCTGTGGTTGAGGGCGCTCCCCAAACTTCCTGTAGAAGACAGGAAGGAGAGTAGAAAACATGAGATGCGGTGGTTACTGAACCGCAAGCACACAGAATCAACATCACACTTGTATACAGCGTTGCTCCTGCTCTCTCTCACACACACACACACACACACACACAGTTCTTGAGCGGGTGAGATAGCGGTACACAGGCGTGCGACCGTGCCACGGTGACAGGCGCGTTGGAGAGGGCGTCTGGAGACGCTGAACTTTATTTCAACCTGTGCTGCTGCGACGTGTTTTTTGACGGCTGTTTGCCCTGTGCCTTGACAGTGCTGTCAGACGACTGTTGTCCCGGAAACCGAGGTCGGCCGATGCTTTTGAGCTCTAGCTGCAGTTTAAGGCCTTGCGAGGCGAGAATGCACTTGCGAACCACGCCGCAAACCTCACATACAGCAGAACAAACAAACACCAGCAAACCTCAGCACCATGAAATCAGATTATAAAGAAGAATATCACATACAGAAACAGCAATAGAGATGCATGATAATTACATTTTCCAATTGGGAAGATAAATAGATAAACCCATATAATAATGTATTTTTGGACATTAAAATTATTCCGTAAGAAAGGAGTAAGAACACAAATACATTTACAATTCCATAGTGCTTACATATGCACATCAGGAAAGGAACAATACATTAAATGTCATTATTATGTAGCCTAAGCAAGGTTAGGGGACTAACGCGCTTCAAGACAGACCGTGTTCCTTAACAAGATTTGCACTGAGAGAATAGAATGATTTCAATATCTGTAATCATTTACTTTAAGGAAGCAAACAGGGAAAGGTTTCAAAATCAGTCACAGATAACCAACACTTAACATGAGATCAAGAAGGAAACTAGCCGTTGCCCACTTACTGGTGTACCTGCAAACAGCCAGACTGTGGTGTGAACTGGGCAGGTATACAGAGATAACTAATGATCTCTACCTCACAAGTGACAAAATTGACTCGACTACCAATGCTGAGTTAAGGATATTTACATTTTGAGAAGTCTTCGAATGGGAAATACTGGGGCTTTACTGGCATTCACTAGTAAACTGTGTTGAACTTAAGCACAATGGAGTAAGCTAGCATTCAAGTGCTCAGTGCTTCTTGTAAGTCCACATTTCTTTCACCTGTAAACAAACTACTTTCACAACACCCAACGCTGACAGAAAATTGACATTGATTCAGGCTCCCTCTACACTCCAGATGTGGTAATAAAACAGCTTATCAAGCATTTTAAGCCTTTTGTAGCCAGGGCTCATTGATTAGCTGAGACTGGTGGATACATGGGCGCTGATTACATAAGTATACATGTGGTTGTGTCGTTTGTGGTACTGCGCATAGCACCACACACACCTAAACCAGTACGTGGTCAACATGTGTCTTCTGTCAGGCCTATACAATTGCATTGGTCTGACCATTTGACTTTGATATGACATTGTGTCTATATCTGGGTTTGCACAACTTTAAGCATCTCATTTCTTGCAGCAGTCGTATCTTGTACCCGTGGTTCTTATTAGTCGCACGAATAATCAACAATTCTTGACAGCTTCATCTGCCAAACAACGCTTTTTACTCCATAAGCAGACAGCACAGTCATTCAGCAAGGAGGACAACTCCACCCAATATGCTCATTTCATTAATAAGGGAAAAATGTTAAAAACACACCAAGGACGTCCCAAACCACACAATGCCTAACACCATGTACACCCCCGCCGGCGGTTTCACTTTGTTGCCGTCATCATTTAAACTTGTTTTATTACCAATTCGATGAATATACTTGTGCGTCCATTTTGCAAGTTTGTGCTACGGTGTTGTTATAAGACACTTGGCCTCCGTTGAGAGAGCATCGACTCGGAGAAGGTGATAGTGTAAAAGATAGACAGACAGACAGCGAGAGAGAGCGAGCGAGAGCGAGAGAGCACGCCAGCAAGGGGTAGAATAATTATAGGAGGCGGACGATCAATAAGGTTCCCACAGCAAAACGCTGATTCCTCCACTGGCTAATGGATTCCAGAAGGCAGACACCCCCCCTCCCCCCAATCTCCATTTCCCTGCTAAACTACAGCAGCTCCTCTGCCCTGCAGACAGAGAGAGGAAGGGTTTATGGAGAAAGAGGACTATCGCACTAGATGAAAGGGGGTAAGAGGCTACGGACAGGGAAGGCCACGAGATTGGGGGGGGGGGGGGTGGTGGGGGGGGGTCGGGGGGGGTAGTACGTAGATAGGAGGATTTTATAGGCGAGCGGATGAAGAAAGAGAGAGGAGGAGAAATGAAAGGACGACAGGAGGAGGAGGAGGAGGGCAGGAAAACAAGACCACTGCGGCTTTAACTTCCTTGTAATTCACGTTTTCGGAGGGGCTCATTACTAGCTACTTCGCAGCACGCGAATGCCATCGCCCATCTGCTGTGGCGTTCTGTGTCTTCAAGGGTGGCTGTGGTGGGTTTGAGTGCGCTTAATGCCATTTTTGTTTTTGCTGTTACAGAAGTCGCTTGTTGCCAAGCGAGGGAGAGATCTGAGCTACAGAGCAGGCGGTCAAAAATGGTCGAGAACCACTGCAGAAGAACACGGTCTGTCCGCTGACTGGCTCATTACAGGCTTCAGACTGTCCCAAGACTCCCCCACACCATTCAGCGGCCATCCTACTATTCCAGTAACCAGCGGCGACAGTAGAATGGTGGAGGCCAACCCGAGGCCTTACTTTAGGGTTTTGCGGAGCCAAGCCCAGTTGATCTAAACAGCCTATATTCACACTACAGTCTCAGAATGCCGCGTACGTTGTTTCCGCTTCCAGGAATGAGGATGGCTACAATGCGATAGATGAAAAGTTGGAAAAAACTGAATTACACAACAGGGCTTCTCACTTCGCCAACGGTAGTTTCAGAATGTTCTATGTGTGCTAAAATGTGCTAAAAGTGTGTTGCAAAAAAAAAGCGTTCACACTGGCACAATACTGGAACATTTAAAAGTGGGCTAACCCCAACTAGCCTAGCTAGCTAGTTTTTCGGCTAGCTCCTGAAAAGCCAGAGGCAAAAAAAAAAGTGCCAATGTGAAACGGAGCTAAAGGAGTTTTCATCACATTTGTGTCAGTTGGAACATGTTTCAACCAAAATGCAGTGTGAATCATATAGCCATGGGTTTAGGTTATAGCGTCGCGTCACCATCCTGATCCGGTGAACTTCAGTGTAAGTCCAAAAACGGGACAGAATCCTAGTCCATCCAGCGGCATGCCACCATTGGTTAGTGCCTAGACACTAGTTCACAGGATTGTCTGCTGATCAGGAGGCTGCAGCAGTATGTAAACAGTAAACAAGTGCCGTCTCCTAGACAATATGGGTTAAGCGATGGGGTTTCTGTGAAAATACACACCGCATGCTTTTCACAGCGATGAGTTCATTTTAACACACACACACACACCAAAAACCACACCACGAATCAGATGACAAACACAGGAAACTTAAGGTTGAGGTGCAAACAAAAACAAAGCTGGTAAACTGTTGCATCTGCAGTTTTGACTCAGGTGTGCAGGTCAAAGTTCTTATAGAGTAGAACATCGGAATGGTATGTGTTAAAGTATTGTGAAATGTCAATAGTTATAATAATAAACTACAATTTTGAGGAACTGGTCAAAAATGTCAAATATCTGGACATTTGGCAATTTATTTAGAAATATAATAAATTTACTGTATATAATACCCGCAAAGGGTGATTTTTGACAGTTTAGCCATACTTGAACTGTAAGAAAAATAAATAAAATCCCTCATTATGTTTAGACCCACAAAGAGCATTCCCATATTGAAGACATTTTGCATATTTATTTTTATAAAATAAAACCATTCTGAGATAATATTGCCGATACGAATGTTGCCATATTCTGAACAATACGGGAATGTGTGCGCATGCGCTGGTGTGAACACAGTCAGTGACATTCCTCCACTTTTCCACAGTAATAGCTACGTCACGTGTACCGCGATTGGCATAGCAACCATCCGAGATAAAATCCATTAGCAGCTACCTACTGCTGTAGAATGCCTGCATGGGTTTTAGGTGACTAGAACCAACTGTAGCGGCTACACCTGGACCAATCCTGTAGCAAAACAGAGAAAGATACCAACAGCGGTATTCCTCCAGTGACCCGTTTTGCGGTCAATCAACTTTGTTTCAGGCCATGCATGGTAGATTTAGCTACATGTGAAGGTCTGGGCGCTGGGCCTGTGTGTGCCCTGGATGACACAATGCGGCCATTAAATCGTCATGCCTGTTGATTGGCTGCTGCTTACCTAGGGATCGTGGAGGGGCATGGGTGCCAAGGTGCGTAAATTGGCATCAGGCTGGCACATGATCAGTTAAGCAACAAGACAAGGTACGACCGACTGTTATTTCCAGAAGTAGTGAGTGTGATGTAATCTGCTTTTCAGCGCACTAAAAGAAAGGTTGACTCAACGTGAAAAATGATTCCACGTTGCGATTGTTGGCAGCTAAAACCAAAAAGCCAAAACGTTGCAAGCTCTAAACAACAACTGCAGGGTTAACGTGTCTTGCTTTGCCCCCCTTGCAACCAACACTAGGCTATCCTCTTCGATTGTTTTTACAACAACTGCCATATTTTTTTACTCAGAAAGATTTGAGGAACAAAATGTCCAACCACATTTTTAATACATTCCACCGCAGCAGAGCTGTATAAAAATGTAATATTCCTATACTGCCACTGTGCTAAACAACCATAACTAACTGCACATTATTTGTGTAGCCCCACCATATACATACACACAAGCACACAGTTTGAGTGACTTCAATTCTCCAGGGCTGAGGACAGCATCAGATGTGGGGGGGGTGACACAGCATATTTTGGGGTCCAAAAAAAGATGATTTAGACCATATTCTACAAAAAGACACTGACTCTCCCCCATCCTCCTGGTCTCCCTCTGCACACACACACACAAACAGTTTTGTATCAAATCTCAAGCAGGCATATGAATAGGCAGCTAGACGTGAATGTCCAGTTCTCCAGGAGCTGGCAGGAAGCGAGGTCAGATGTGGTTTCAAGCTTCTAATCTTACTTTTAGCGGCGCCTTGAATATTTCCCCCCATTGTGAATGTCAATATGTCATCGGCCACTTAATACGTTCACAGGATGCGTAGATTTTTTACAAGAAGATCACAACAACTATCTTACTTTCCATGTCAAACATTTTTAAAAAAGTACAATGACAGCATGTCTAGATTGAGTGAGAATATGGATTTGTGGGCATTGGAACTGGAGAACAACAATTTTCTGTGCATTC
>JAODVN010064642.1:5757-24773 GCA_025434125.1 Chologaster cornuta
AAATAAAAACAATAACAAATAAATGCATAATGTGTAAAGTTGACTTTTGTAAAATTGGAAAAAATGACATGCAGCACCTTTCTATCCAGCTGTCACTTTTATTCAATATTTTCATTCCATATCTTGTATGTACTCGCATTGTATTGACACTTGATTAAAGTAAATTGTCATGCTTTTTTTATATTTTTGCAATGTTGCTATGCCTGGCTGTTAATGCTTGCAACATAAAAATGTGTATTCACTTATTAGCCTTTGTGTTGTGATTTTGCTTCACGTAGGTTGAACTTTGCTTGTTTGTGTTGGGGAATTGTGAGCTTCTGTCCCCATTGCCTATTGTGCACATGTAAATGTTATTCCACAAAATGTGGTTATATTTTAGTTTCGAAATGAAATGTGCTTGCAAGATGGTGTCAATATATCTTTTGAAAAGTAGGCCTAATGTTAAGACTGTTTTTTTTACTCTGAAAGCATTGTAGGGCAACATTCTGGCAGTATTTTAGGAATAATACTTAGGTGTCCCAGCAGTTTGCCTACCTTTAATTAAGCATACACGTACTTGTTTTTTACACAACTCAAAGAATGCTTACAGCTTGTAGCTACATATTATGTCCACCAGGGGGAATCGTTTATCCGTGTTTTGAGAGCATTCACAAAAGGCTGCAGCGATCTTTATGTATTTTACAACAATTCTCATTGATTCTAACAGAACAGTGTTGTTTCCATCCCAACCAATACGTTATAATACTACCATAAATTTATTTTACATATGCTTTGCATAATTGTATGCTGTTAAAATATGTTAATTATATATAATTAAATTGTTGAATGTGAAAAAAAGTCCCCTCAAAATGCTATTGTCTCGAAGTGAGGTGTTTTTCTGAAATGGATAGTTTCGTGAAGAATAGTCTAAACAGCACACAATGCCATAGAGAATAATGAGATTGTATTCTGAAATTCTTGCCTATTATGATAATACCAACAAAAGGAAATACCAGCGTGGATGGAATGGAATGTGGCATTTCATTCATATCTTTACGCATTCATATCAATCGAAATCTGATTAAGAATATGTCTGGCCAACCCGTCTCGAATTTCCAGACCAGTGAAACACCTATTTGCACCCGCCTCTATCCGTGACGTCACCTCCTTATATATAGAGGAGAAGCGCGTTACGCTCAAGCATGTTAAATGGATACAGCTGGACGTAGCAGAAAGATCACATGAAGAGGTGGCTATTTGACAAAACGGATAGGATTACAAACTCAACATCACGTTTTTGTATGAAATGGATGCCGGGTGTTTCACTGCTGCCCAGCGTCTTTCGTGTCACACGATGAATCCGGATTTATTCAAGTCTTCTCCGGAGAGTGGGATACAGCCGGCCGCTCCTCAGATGAAAACGAAGAAATCTGAGCCAACCAAACCAGATCTCGCCCAGGTGGTGACGGATTCAAAGACCGGGAGATCCTATACCAAAGGAAAGCTTTTGGGAAAGGTATTTATGAATTTAACGTGGTTTTAACCTGAACGGCCAGACAATATATGAAATAGACCAACTTAGGCTCTGAGACAAACACTATTCCGGAATTATATACTTTCTGTAGGGATAGGCATATCCTACGTATATTGAATGTCTTCCGATCTGCCGATTTGTTTCCCTGGGGTGAGGGGCGTAAGAATGAAACGACCTCTTGGACATGACTAACTCTTTCCTTGTGCGCGTCATTGCTGAATGAATCAAGTGCAAGGTGTGCCAGCCGCAAACGAATTCAAACGTTGTCTTTGGGATGCGACAGTAAACTAATAGAGGCAGCAGTCTTGGCCTTTCTTAAACAACGATTATAGTTGCTGTTGGCGCATGAATGATATGCACATCCCTGATAAATCCAACCACACATCATGGCTACACATGATATTGATACTATCAGTGCAATATTCGCCATGAATGGAGCTGTATCAACAGGCACGTCATCAATACACTGCTGGGCGCCTAGCCAAGAATTTTCTCCTTTTCCTGCCGCATAGCTAAAATGTCTAGTCAATTTCACGATCAACGAATGCAGTATAGGCCGGTCTGCATACATATTTTGTCATATTGAATTAGCTTTGATTGTTTACAATCCTAAACTGAGTAAATGCATCGATTTGGCCCTTTCCAAATGAACCCAATCTCAGAACGTGTTTTGTTTCGTCTGATGCAGCAGCAGAAATCACCCCACCAAAGAGACACAGTGTCTGTTTGATCTTTCAATCATGTCCTATTGAGAATCCTATAGGCTCACTGGCAGCTTTAAGATGGCCAATAATCATTTACTGAGGCGGTTGTTGTATACCTACAGCTACTGATGTTTCTGTTATCAAAGACTTTGCATTGCCTGCATAAAAATGACACTGCAGGTCTATAACCTGCTGCTCAAAACACTGACCATGTCTGCTTTGTCTTCCCAAGGGTGGGTTTGCACGGTGCTATGAGATGACCGACCTCGGCAATAACAAAATGTATGCTGTGAAGGTGATACCGCAGAGTAGGGTATCAAAGCCACACCAGAGGGACAAGGTAAGAATACACTCGCCCCCAAAGAAGTCTTCACAAGGCACCACTTTACTTTGACAATGACTGTAGTTAATTTGTTGGGCTTCTGTCTCAACAGATCACAAATGAAATTGATCTTCATAGGTCCTTGTCTCACAAGCATGTGGTAAAATTCTCCCATCACTTTGAAGACCAAGATAACATCTACATATTTCTTGAGCTCTGCAGTCGAAAGGTGAGTCTACTTCCAGCCCTAGGGTTTATTTTCTTGTGTTTCAATCAACTCATACATTGGGTCTGTGTATCTACTGTAAATAGCTACACAATACCTGCTGCGTGTACTGCAATATTATCACTCCCTACTGACGGCTGTGTATTGCTGTGTTTCTGCAGTCACTGGCACACATTTGGAAGGCAAGGCATACGCTGACCGAACCAGAGGTGCGTTACTATCTCCGGCAGATTATATCGGGACTTAGATATCTGCACAACAGAGGCATCCTGCACAGAGACCTCAAACTAGGTATGTTATAGTTTTGTCACAATGATGTTGCTTCAAAGGGGGAAACTTGTGGAATTTCAATGGGCTGAGTTATTAATTCTTGCCAGTCTACAGATGGTAGCTGGCCTTTGTAATGTCATAAAGCATTTCTGAGCTTAACAGTGGAATCCCAGGAATGCTTTTTCAGATGTTCGTTACACACGTAGGCCTAGTCATAGTGGAATACTGACCCGTCAAATGTTTTTCTTTTAGGAAACTTCTTTATAAACGAGAACATGGATCTACGACTAGGAGATTTTGGTCTTGCTGCTAAACTGGAGACAGCTGAGCAGAGAAAAAAGTAAGTTGTATGTGAAAATTCAGTTTAACATTTTTGAGTTAAATTGTTATAAATGTACATTTTGTAATTTCACATACAGGTAACCTTTGGTGCCATATTTAAATCTATTTGTCCTCAGGCTATTAATCTTAACTCTTACCGTCACAAGTCATTGACTCCACTAATGTACAAGGCTTGGTAACTGACTGAACTGGTTTCCAAGTGACAGTTTATAGTGTTTATATAACACAGGCTACCTGTTGGCCACATGAGCATCTTAACTCTAACTTTTTTCTGTTCTTTTTTTTACACAAATTCATTGCATTTTCAGATCACTTACATTTTTAACTGGTTTCTCTCAAATGTTTTTTCCATAGAACAATCTGTGGTACCCCTAACTACCTGGCCCCAGAGGTGCTCAATAGACAAGGCCATGGTACGGAGTCAGATGTGTGGTCACTCGGCTGTGTTATGTAAGTCTAACTTGCGCATAATTAAAGTTTAAATGAAGTGGCTCAGTTGCCAACTAAATTGTCTGTAACTATTTACTGTATCTAAATTGTAAAAAAAACTTTGCCAAACTTTTCTTATGCAGGTACACATTGTTGTGTGGCAACCCTCCCTTTGAAACCCTGGACCTGAAGGAGACTTACAAGTGTATAAAAGACGTTCGCTACAACCTTCCATCCAGCCTGTCCCCTTCTGCTCAGAAACTCATCTCTGGCATCCTGCAGAAGAATCCAAGTGACAGACTCACCCTCGACCAAATTCTCAACCATGAGTTCTTCACAAAGGTATGTGTAACTGAACAACAGATGTCAAACTAGATTGGGGGGGTGGGGTGTCCTGAGCTATGGTTTGAGAAACGCTGCTGTAAACATTAGTTGAGTAAGTCACCGGAAAACCTGTTGAAACATGGCACGGCAGTAAAGAACAATGGCATGCATATCTGGCAAGTTAACCTATGGTATATTTTACCACTAGATGGGACAGCTCCATAATTGCATGGTCCGTATACATATGGACTTCCTAGTTTTCTTTTTTGTTTGCTACAGTTTTGCCAGCTCTTCTCCATCCAAAATCTTAGTTCTTTCCCTCAACATTTGTTTTTCCTTGCTGAAGGTATGTTTCTCTCTCCCTCTCTCTCTCCCTCCCTCTCCAGGGCTTCACCCCTGATAAGCTCCCCGCTAGCAGCTGCGTTATGGTACCGGAGCTCCACCCACCAAGTCCTGCCAAGAAATTCTTCACCAAGATGGCAAAGAGTCTCTTTGGCAAGAAGAAAGCCAAAGGTTGGCAGCAATAGTCTTGCTCAACTCTCAAATTTTATCAACTTGAAGTGCCAAGAAATGGCTGACTTTTATTCTGCTCTAATCTTTACCATCTTGCTGTTGCAGTAGAGAAAAGTCCATGTGAGGAAAAAGATGAGAAGGACATCTCCAAGCTGGTGTCGGGCATCGTCAAATGTTCCATCAGCCGACAGATCAGCTATAAAACAGTGGGACCACATGAGGTACAGCACTCCTCCTTCACAGTTGTGTAAAGTGTAGCACGGAGGCCATCTGCTATCTGTGTTAAACCCCAAAACTAAGATTAAGGGTGATATCAGCGATATCACTTTAATGTTCAGAACATTGCTAATGTAGAACAGAATAGTTGCAGTGAGGGTTTTTTCTTTATCTATTTTTAACTCCGGAGTATCAGGCACAACCCAGAATGTGTGTTTGTGTATGCAAACCTTAGGGTGATACTGATGTGTTTTTGACACGAGGCAAACTAATCTTAGTGGTTCTTCATCACATGAAGCTAATTCCACCGTGTCTCGTCTTGTGTCCAGGTTCCATCTCCCAACGGTCAGCTGGCCAGTACTGTCCCCTTAGACCCAACTCCAGCCGAGGAGGAGTCCAGGAAGTCTGCCTCACGCTCCTTCAAGGGCACTATGGCCAGCAGCAGTGAACGTAGGTCACATTCGGGCACTCTGCTCCCCTTTTAGTCCACATTAGTGGTTCATCTTAACTCTTAACCCCCACCCATCAAACAATGGCTCATTTCTTTCATTAGAGGGAGTGGTGGGTCGAAGCAGTGGTGGAACCAGTGCACTACCCCCTAATGCCATTGTTCTCTTCTCTCACCAGCATGCGAGGACGCTCTGACCCCTGCAGCTGTTGCGGAGTCGGCCACAAAGGTTCTCAACAGCTGTCTCTCTGACATGCCTCTAGGTATGTTTGCTAGTAGCACCGCAATAGGATTGGCACAGATATCATTGCTGGAGTAACCCTAGAGAGACTTAAGCTACTGTAGCTAATGGTGAAGTGTCATATTGTTATTTCGTTTTTTTTTTTTACATTCTTCAAGTCACCATTTATAGCTCGTATTGGTGCATTCTCTGCTCAAGCATGAAATCTCTTCTGAACAGTTTCTGGTTAAGTAATGTATTCCTCTTTACGGAGAAGATGGTTTGCAACAGCACACGATGGGGGAAGCGGGTTTAAATTAACATTTAGGCCAAAGCATGGCATAGAAAATGAGTCTTGGCAAGTGGATTTTAATTTGCATAGTTGTAGGAATTTAAAGCCAGTGCTTGAATATTCAGAGCAGATTTTCAGTCAAATTTTTACCCATAACACTTGGCCGACATACAGAAACACTTGGAATAGCTTTCCCTTTTGGTTTGCCTGAGTTTGTAGCTGATGTGGATACAACTACTGTACATGTTTTTATGTAGTTTATGACATTAAGAGTTTGACTAACATTTTACATTTCCCTTTCATCTCTCCAGCTACCAGAAATCCTCCCTGTTTATCTGGACCTCAGTCCTTCTTGTGGGTGACAAAATGGGTTGACTATTCTAACAAATACGGTTTTGGCTACCAGCTGTCCGACCACAGTATCGGTGTGTTGTTCAATGAGGGAACCCACTTCAGTCTGTGCGACCAGCGCAAGTAAGTATATTTTTGAGTAAAATGTAATTAGTTGGTCCTTTTTCACCAGACAGTCCAAAGTATCTGGTCCCTTTCTCTTCCACTAAAGTTCTCTTTTCTCAACAGGACGATCCACTACTGCTTGACCAACAACAAGCGCTTCACTTTTCAGGCCAGTTCCATGCCCGAACAGCTCCGCGGCCAGAAACAAATAGTTGAGCTGATGGCCAACTACATGGAGCAGAATTTAATGGAGGTATGCATAAGCCACTGCCTTGGCTAATTAAAGGTCATGCCACGTGGGGTTTTTACATTTTTTAATTGGGGATTAAAAGTGAGCGTCTTGATAATGACGTTCTCTGCCTTCATGCTTAATGGCACACTTTTAAATGTCATTGCACTACCTGACCAAAATGATTTCTCTCAGGGTGGAGACCTGCACTGTGAACAGCAGACACAACCCTCTGCTCCTCCGCTGCTCCTGCAGTGGGTCAAGACTGACCACGCCCTGGTCATGCTCTTCAACAATGGCACTTTACAGGTATGACCAAATCTCGGCAATGGCGCGCATGGAGCCCGCTAACTTCAGCGTACAGGTGGCTAAATGTGCAGAGGCCTCCCCCATCTAATCCACCTCCCTCCCT
This sequence comes from Chologaster cornuta, assembly GCA_025434125.1. NCBI lineage: Eukaryota > Metazoa > Chordata > Actinopteri > Percopsiformes > Amblyopsidae > Chologaster > Chologaster cornuta. The sequence continues at coordinate 12,674 of JAODVN010064642.1, forward strand.
GCAGGTGAACTTCTACACTGACCACACCAAGGTGATCCTGTGCAAGGCTTCGGAAGCCTCCTATCTGCTGACCTACATCAGCCGGGATCGCGTCTCCTACACGTACCTCCTCAGCATGCTGTCGGAGATGGGCTGCACCGCCGAGCTCCGCCACAGGCTCCGCTACGTGGTGCAGCTGCTGCAACACCACTCGGATGCCTGAGAGGCAGCACAGCGCCCCCTCCAGGCTGCCCGGCATGTCGACTCCTTGGAGGCAGGCCAGCTGGTCAACAGCCTTCCGGGCGGCCTAAAACTGTTTATTTATTTTGTATTTTCCTCCTCCCAATGCAAACTCTCAAAGGCGGTAGAATGCCTGTTACCTATGAAGTGCAGTTTGGGGGCGTTGCCGTGGGATGCGTTGCTGTTGGCCTCAAGCAGTCGGCAACAAGCTGCTTGTTGCCGCAGGTTAGTGCCTCTCCAGCCAATGCCTCCAAGGATTCCACCAGGACCTTATTGACACCTAAAAGAATGGCTTGTTTGCCTGAAATGTGAGCGAGCGCCTGACTGACCGACCGGCCCCCAGCCTACTCCCTGCACTCGCTCCGTCAAACCTTCACGTGCTGGTTCCTGGCAGCATGCAGCAGCGTCACCATGGTTTCTCAGAGGTGCCGCGTAACGCTAAACGTGGTCTCGGGACACCGGTCATACTGGCGCGCCGGTGCTTTTGGGTCGGGTCTTGGTAAAAGCATCAGCACAGTCGAGGCCACTTGTTGGCGTGAGCTGGAACCGAGGTGACGTTCAAGCGGAAGCTTTGGGGAGGAGGAGGGGCACGGTGCTGACTCGAGAGATGCTCCTTCCCTCAGCAGGTTTCTGGCCTCTTCAGACTACAGCGCTGAAGATTCTTAATATCCCCTCCCCTAAAATCGCTGAGCCATTTAACTGACTATAGGATCACACTAAAGTTTGTTGGGGTTATTTTTCTTTATTTTTACTTCATGCACAAAAAACATTCCTGGCCTTATTTGATGATACTAAGAAGTCATTGCTTCTGTTTAGGTTGATGTCGCTTTTTATATTGCCAAGAAACAAACTTCACTCACTGGTACACTGCATACAGAAGGGGCTATGAAAGTCACAATATTGCACTATATAGCTGTTTTGCTTCTGTCATCTCAATCGAAAAGCAAATTTTTATTCACCAGTTGCTGTATTTTATTTGTTTTTAACTAATACCAAAATGCCAATTTGTGTTTTAAATACATTTCTCTTTTATCTTCACATGGGTGAATGTATTTGTGCCGCACATTTAAAATGGAATGCTTGGTAATAGAAAACTATCGCAAGGAGTGGGGGTATAAAGTGCCTTTCTGGGGATGTGTCTGCATAGTGCAATAACGGCTCTTTAGTGAATGTCAAGCTGGATACAAATTAGATTTGGGGGGGGTTTCTTTTGAGGCAGGATTTTTGTTTGTTTGCCGCCTAGGGCAGAGTTTTAAGCTGTCAAAACTACAGTTTCACTACCTGGTATAAGCTTTCAGAATAACTTATAAATATATCTCTAATATCAAATATGTATAAAAAAGAACGTATTGTACTCTGTTGTACTGTACTATATTCCTTATTGGTTGACATTGCTTTATTTACCCAGACTTGTATCCTTAAACTGTGACCCTAAATACAAGTATTACATACGGTATTGTATTCAAAAACCCAACATTGTGAAAGCCATCTGCCAGTTCAGAAGACTCTTATTTAGGCACGTAATGTCTTATTTATTTTTATTTATACATCGTTTTATTTATTGTGTAAATGTAACCTTGACACAAGGAACATGTTAACTTCTGATGACTTTTATATGTATTGTATGTGGGGGAGAAATGGGATGAGAATAAAGTTTATTCAAAATTTATTTGGGTGCTATTTCAATTCTAAAGACTTGATGCTTGACCTATGCTTTACTTTTATGTAAATGTTTTAGGATATAGTTTGACACCTTCCCTTTAAAGGTAAAGGGGATTCAATGGAGCTCACTCAACAATGAGGTTACTCTCATGGGGTAGAGTTAACACCCCCCCCCAAGCTTAAAGGGGCGTCACATGGATGTACCCATATATCAAACAGAACACCATTAAACTCCTGTGTGATTGTCCAGATGAGTCCATATCTTTTAAAGGCATGACTTTATTTTAACCATAACAGTTGTAGACTTCAGGAGTGAACACATCTAAATGGGAAGCAATCAGACCAATTGATCGGTAAACAGTTATGATTAATGACGGACATTGACTCGAAGGAAAGTATGAGCCAAACTTTCCAGATCCATTAAGTGCATACGTATTGATTGTCATCTGTGTTTGGAGTAAAGTTTAGTATAGGGAATGCCCCACAGCACACTGTTTAAAAAGGATACATAGTCTATTTCTAAATATATGTAGTTATAGGGATAACCTGCAGTATGTGAACTACTGTACATGGTACAATGCAATAGGTCCTGCATGTGTCCCAAATACCTCTCCATGTTGTTTATGATCCTGACCTACTTATGAGTTTGTTGTACCGGTAGTATAGTTTTTATAAATGTAAAACCATTAGAGACTTATTATACATTTGTCATTCAGTCAAACAAGACATATTACAGTAATACCACAAACACAATAATACCTATCAGCTAGTATGTTTCATCTCATCGAATGCATCATTATATGCATATATTCAATATGTGTAACATAAACTTTACATTCACTGAGCTCTGTAGAGAAAATTGACCTTTAAATCCATTATGCTATTCGTAGTAAACGTACTTATAGTAATTCAGCTAATTATACCAATAATATCATCCATCTCAACATGTTAATGTAATATCTGACATAGCTGAAGAAAATGTTTGCTTGTATAACATGTATGAAGGCAATATATGCTCAACAAGAATGGAAACACATACAAAAGCGTTACAGACTTCCGTCTACAGTCACAGAAATAGTTGCATAAGCAAACAGTTTTCTCTAGATAACAAAAACACATATCCCATGAGGCTATAACTGTCCCTGAGCTCACCTCACTTTCACAGTAACCAACTAATTAATACATGTATAAGTAGTCTTTTGCAAGATGGGCAGCATAAAATTAACATTGTTTTTGCTATGTGCTATGATTTGCTATGATTTGCTATATTCCGATCACACGGTAGACCGTGTAGGTACATTTCCCTTATGCAGCCTGTGGGTAGGTGGGTAGGATCAGCCTAGCTTTAAGAAGTACCTCAGGAACATTAACTGTATAGGGGACAATACCTACCAGTCAATCAACCATGCTATCTTATTAACAATCCCGCCTACAGCATTTTAGAAATAAAAACCAAACCCGCAAGAGGAATTGTCACTTATACAACCTACAACATTAATGGTAGACTCATACATTTTTTATCATGTGCAGATAAATATGCAAGTCATGAGTAAAGAAAGTTATGGACAAAACATTTCGTACTTATTTATGTACATGCGCATCATGAATGCAAGGTAATGGACACATACAGTACGTAAACATTAGCAAGCCTGCCAGTCGTTCTCTCTGGTGAAGCATGAAGGCTTATAGTTCTTAGCTCAAACAAACCCACACGGACACAGTCTCAAACAACCACGCCACTTGCACACAGCGCCTGGCTCATTGCCGTCGACTGTTGTCATGGTAAAGTACTGCTGTAGTGCCACAGACAGGCTTGAGCTACTGTATAGAGTCCCACAGAGCTAGGGAGCAAAATGGCTTCAGTAGTACTTTCCTCCTGAAACTAGGGCACCGGCAGGAGATCACAAGACAACCAAACTTGCTGATTCTACAGCTGCAAAAAATATGTTTTCAGCTACATTTTGTTTTACTTACATTGACTGTTTATATTTACTGCACATGCTTTTGTTTGTTTGTTTGTAAGTTGACCCAAGGTCCAGCTGATCTACACGTTTCCTATGGGCACATCTCATTGTACTGATAATGATAAGGTGTATGTCTCGGGTGGGCGTTGGGGATACAACAGACAATATGTTTAAAAACAACCATTGAACAAAATCGTTTTGTATGGATTCAACACCTACATTAACATTCAGTACTATATAGAGTGAGGTTTACTGTCTGCTTCTGCCATCAAACCGATGGAATGGCAGTGGGGCCCTGTGGGAATGTCACCATTTCAGATCTACAATGACCTGTCCTGCCTCTCTCTTCCACTCTAAGCAGGAACGATGTCCTCCAGCCAAACTCTTTTCTTCTACTTTCACCTCTGTGTTGGGCTTTCCACAATGCTCTGCTGTTTCTCTTGCTCAGGGAGACAGAAAGGGGATCCTTCCTCATTTGTGTTCTACTTTCTTGGCTGCGTGTGTGTGCATGTGTGCGTGCGTGCGTGCACATTGGAAGGAGATGCTGATGTCACAATCATGCCTACTTTTCCCTCAAAGATTAGGAGTCCCTCCTGAAATTTATATACACAGTTACAAACACACATGCGGCCGCACACACACACACACCTGTACCCACGCACACGCATATAATGCTTGAAGGTTACAGGAAATGTCTGTGTGTGTTTCCTTTTAGCATTTTCCCTCTGCTTCCCATTAAGGGCACAAAGGAAAATGCCGTCCGCTTACATCCTGTTGCAAGTGATGTTTTCTGTCTGACGTTCAGTGAATCAGCCAACGGTTGCCTAATGGCTGCTCTGGCACTTTCCAAACCCTTTGTGTCTGAACGCTCAACAGTAATAAGAGGAACGATGACTGCATGGCCAGACCAGGTCATTCATTTAGTCACATCATTACAAGGAAATTAAACTTTAAAATACAGTATTTGTTAACTGCAATAAATGAGTTTTTAATGTTACTGACAATATTTGCAGATATACAAATGATCATTTGAAAATGTCATTATAACATGAAGAATATAAATAGTAAGTAATAGTAATAGTAGAGTAATAGTGTTATTGTATGTGCTATATTGTATTTTATGGTATAGTAAATTATTATAGCACAGTAGGCCTACTAGAACATAGCGTATTATATCACCGTGTGTTATAGTATAGTATATTATAGAACTATGGTAAAGTGTTATAAAAGTGCTTTCATCATTGAAATGATTCTCACTTCAATGGTTCTTCTCTAAGATATGTGACATACTATATTCTCAATGTAGAATGTGTCTGTGTTCTGTTTCCCATGTGTCCTATTTAATGTAATACTTCCTGTTCGCCTTCAAAGACAGTCTTTTTTTCTCTTGTGTGTTTCAGCAGTGCCCGTTATTCTTTCCCACTAATGATCTGCAGCCCCGCCGCCTGTTGTGATGACAGAACACAATCCAGCTCTGCAAGCAAACCCAGTGCATCTAAACACCCAGCATCTGGAGGGCGAGCAAAAGTGGAGGGTACGGGATAGAGGGGGGGGGGTTCAATTATGCGAGACACCTATGGGGGAATTCTTGCTAATAAGGAACGTCTGGTTACTCCAGAGCTTCTATAAGCACCTTTTTACCTTCAAACCTTTCTCTCCCTTTACTCCTCATTCTCTGATCCTCTTACTCCTTTCTAATAAATGTATCCCCCCCCCCCCCCCCCTCTCTCTCTCTCTCTGAGTGTGTGGCCTTTGTAATACTGTTTCCTCATGAATTCTATAGCCCAGTACACAAGCCTCAACTTGTGTATGTGGGTGGGTTTGGATTTGAGGGGGTTCTATTAAGCTGACACTGGTCTCCTCTCAGGAATCTGTGTTTCGCAGTACTCTGTCTAAATCTCACTGAACCGTTTTCCTTCCCATCACATACAGTACATATCTGGTACAACCATTGTTAGGGTGTCCTCGTTTATTTCCCTCATTTGGTTCTTATTACTTTTCCATGGCCTTTCTATACTGAGCAAATCATGTCTCCCATGAGGAAGGGAAATGGGTATCTGTTCAACCTGGGTGGATAACCTTCTGTTTCCTCCATTTTACAAACTATTCCAAGCAACTGATTATGTTTTACTGTATACCTCACTCTGTCAGAGTAAGTAAAAAGCAGACGTTGAAAAAAGTAATACGCTTATGTAACACCCTCTGTCTTCTTTGGCAGTTTCACATTTCTTTATACACACTTTAATTATTTGTTGTATATTTAGTAGCTAAAATACTAAAATACTCTGTCCCTGTAATCCTCTCCTGCATGTGTAAATAGGAATACACTGTGTGTGTATATACATTCATATTGCTGCAGCTACAGCTACACAATGATGTGGTCATGCACCTTTTAACTCAGTTAGTGGCTCTTTAGATGAGAATCAGGAAAGTCCCTCCATGTCCTGGGTTTCAGGGCGTCGCTAAGGCTTCTGTTGCATCCTCCCTTTGTGTCATGGTAATAAAAAGGAACACATAGGGATGTTTTGGATGTAGAGAGGATTAAGTGACGATCATGTGATAGTCACCCAAGTAAACGACAAGTCTCACACATCATGTGAGTGATGGTCTGCTGCCTTGCTATCACAGCATTCATCACGGAATTATGGACATATTTCACATGATGGGGTTGCTGAAACAGATACTTTTTTCTATCGATAATATGTGACTATTATCAATGGATGACATGTATCTATTGTTTAATACTTCTTACTGTAAATGTGAAATGGTGACACTACAACACGATTTACTATGTTTATTTGTATTATTTAGTTGATTTAGTCAGTGTAGAGCCGTGAGTCACCAGTCGTTTATAAGACTCACCGCCTTAATAAAATAACAATTTAGTCTAAAGTACATCCTTGCCATTCACTGATGGAGCAATCCTTGCTATAGTTGATTACCACACTACACAGATATTACAAACAGTAATGTATTCTATCGAATGTTTCAATTACTTTTTTTTTCAACCAACCAACATGGGGGAATACACTTTTGAACTTTTCCCATTATATATTGGTAAGAAATGGAATACTGTTGACCTATATGCAAATTGTGTTTCATGAGTCACAAGTGATGTAGAAATCCAACAGCATTAACACTCAAATCAAGTACTGCTACAGTAATATACACACACACAGTAAAACCCTTACTGGAATATAGTGCTTATGCATACATAACCAATCATACTGAGTGTAACACCTAACATAATACTATGTAATGATTCATTGTGAAATATGCAAAATACATATAAAACTTGAGTTGAAATCCCTAATTTTAAAATAAGTATTTTCAGAATAATTTTATTGTGTAACCTGTTACTGTTGGAACATGACCGGACATAACAAATGTAACAAAATATATTAAATATATTCTGTGTTATTTGTTATTTGGCTCCCAGTGAGCAAACCACACAAACTACAAACAGCATTGACAAGACTGAGACTAAACTCTAATGTGTCAACAGTAAAATAACGATGCTATTGATGTCAATGGAAATATCCCACCCCGGATATCTTATGTTTGTTGATGTGTATGTGTGTGTCTGCGCATTGGGATATGTGTGACAGGATGTTAGTTAATCTTAGCTGATCTCTCCATAAGCTACCACACACCTACTACAGTGCCCCATGACTTGTTTTGTCCTATTAATAGTCATAGCATCTAAACAGTCAACACACACACACACACACACACAGACACACACACGCACACGCACACACTAACACACTGCAAACACACACACACACACATGAATAGATTGTTTATATTAATTGTTGTCTGATGTATCTTCTTAATAATGTAAATTCAAGATATGGAGAACTTTGATTATACATAATATATCAATGCTAATGTTAACTTCAATAATGTTTGTTTTGTGTATGTTTAAAAATTTCAATGTAGTATAATCACAAAGCCAAATCAAAGTGTGTCATAAATTATTGATAATGCAGTAGCAGTATTAATAATTTGTATATCTCACTTTCATCATATCATCTATTCATTCATATTATTTAGAATATTTAGATTATTCCTACCATCACCTATACGGTCATGAAGGGTGGGTGGTGACCGAAAGAACAAGATCACGGGTACAAGTGGCCAAAATGGGTTTTCTCAGGAGGGTGGCTGGCTTCTTCCTTAGAGATAGGGTGATAAGCTCAGATATCCGTGAGGAACTTGAAGGATGGATGGATGAATAGATAATGTGACTTTTTAAAAATGTATTTCTAAAAGCCTACATTTGTTCTAGCCTTGCGAGACCATCCTGATCTTGTGAGCTTCAGTTTAATTTCGCCTTGAGTCGAGAAAGACTCATTAGGAATGTGTCCGAGTAGCAACTAAACTTTGTAATCAGCATCGTGTTTATACAACTTATAGCTTTACGGCTGTGGTTTTCCAATCAGCTTTGCGTTTATAGATATACAGGTGTAGTTTAGGTGTGCCGACCATGGTGCCGACAGTGAAACGACCAGATGATTCATCCAATCAACGGTCAAGTATTTTTTTGAAAGTACAGCATTCACAAAGAGTTTCAATGTACGGCTCCCCAGATGGACGTGTGACAATCATTCCTCTGGCATGCCAGGTTACCATTGATCTGCCAACTGGGAAATTATCTGATCGGGAAAGTTTCTCTATGATGTGAAAAATGTATGTAAGACAATAGATAGCAATATATTATTGTTTATCTATACACTATATAACATGCATGTATTTATATATTGTAATATGTACATTCTGGAAGTATTATTCATGTGACTAGCTGGTAGCCTGCTAACAAACTAGCTCCTATTTAAACATAAGAATATAGGCCTGTTTAATTCCTTACCAAGATTAATCTGATTCATATTATTTACCCAGTTAATATAAACATTATTACTGATGATATAAATCGTTTTACTGTCAATATTAGCCATGATGTCACTGTAATATTTAATTTAAATATATTATTTATTGTACTATAAGACTTTAAAAAAATATTTTATTGTAATATGGAATGATTGGTAGAAAGTTGAAAGTAGACAGTACAGGCATGTGCAACATACAGTATCAAGTTTTAGTTAATTACTGCTTTTACTTACTGGAAAAAAGATTTCCGCTTCTATAGACAAATGTGCATGATAAAAGTGTCGTTTAAATGACTGAATAAAGACAAAAGAAGATGTTTACTAAATGGCTAGGCAAGTTATGCCATATAACAGAACAAGTTTACAGTATGCATGTTTTAACCATGAACATTTTACTTGGTCAGAGTCTTAGACTAACAAAGAACCACTGTAGTCTTTGAATTGTTTAATGACCGGATTAGATCTGGAGCTTCTTTTGAAAATGTAACAGAATTTTACTCTTTTGTCCAGGATACTCAAGGTGAGACCATAGGTGTTACATTTTTTTACTAGGAAGGGTTTTTTATTTAAACCCTGATTTTCTTTTTCTTTTCATTTCTTTTTTTTTCTTTTGGCACACTTTACAGAAAGCTGTTTTTTTTTGTGTGCTAGCTGTTGGCTGACAATCAAAACACTGAAAAGCTTACAACAAGTATGTTTAAGACCCCCGGTGTATGTGTGGAAAACTGAGGGACTATTGTAAGACAAGGCAACATGAGGCCTTTCTCACATCTCAAAGGCACACTTTGTGCTCTGTGTAATTCTATGAGGGTTTTGTCTGGAAATCCCCGAGAGCATGCTCCTTTTATTAGACCCGAACACAAAGTCAGGACTAGAGGAATGCCACTAACAAGTAAAGAAGTTACTTTATATTTAAGGAACATCCATTCCTAAGTTATCAGTTCAATTATGACTATAGTGTGTAAAACAATGACTTATCTGGTAAAAGACTTGTTTCATTCCACTAAACGTCGTTCTCCCTCTCTGTCTCACACTCTCTCTTTACCCCCTCCTCCTCCTTCTCCTTCTCCTCAAACCCAAACAAACATTAGAGCCTGAGAGAGATTCCAGACCTGGTCGACTGATAAGAGGCGAATCCCCCCCCCCCCCTTCACCGCACCCCCGCACCCCCTTCAGCCGGCACACACATGCATGCACACGCACACACGCACACACTCGAACACACGCAATAGCTCAGCTGTCTAACTTCCACATAAAACAAAGTTCACTTCAGAGGAAAATCTATGGTACCTTCAGATACTTAATGTTAAGGGTTTTTTATGAATTAGCTTCTGCGTTTTGGAAGGATACAGAGAAAAGGGTTTGATTTAAAGCATGGGGAGTTCCTTCCATGTAATTCCGCTTCAATTTAGTACACTTGGAGTTCAAAAGAAAAAATGCTTGTTGATTACTGTCTTTTAAAATGAAGTTTACCCAAAGACAGATGCAAGTGGAGTCAGACATAATGATGCACTACAATATAAGATAAGATAAGCTCATTTGATTATCCATTCACACGGACATGTCTTGCATTCACACACGTATCATTAAAAGCATTTCAATTAAGTTTTTTAAATCAACACAAAACAAATATTTATAGCATATTCATGTCTGTGTTATGTTGGTCAATTGACCTTTCCCAAGCCCCGCCCCGTTTTCTTGTCCTACCTAGTTACTGTAACTAGGTAGGGCAAAACACTATAGAAAGCTATTACAGCAAAACAGGCAGTTAACGGAATGATAAAAAAATTCCCAAATGTTATTGGAGGACATGAAAAATGGGCGGGTCTTCGGAAAGGTAAATTGTGTTGCAGCAGTTATTAAATAAATAAAGGAATCAGCACTCACAGGTCAAGGTGGTCATCATTAGAGTTCATCAATTCCTAATAAATAACTTAAAAACACGTGTTGACAAATGTACATCAAACTCTAATTTAAATGCTTTTAATATGTTTAAAATATACAGTGGGGAAATTCCACAGGCAAGAAGATGCAGAACAGATGCCATATTTCCAGCAGTCATATTTTCTGTTCGCTTAAAGAGTTTAAACCACTGGTTAAACATGCATTGAGATGCTTCAATACACTGACTAAACAGAGAAATCATTCAACTTTAACACCGGTATATTAAGTAGTTCCTCTTAAAACCAATAAGCATGTATACTAATATATACTTTACTTAAGAGCTGTTTTACACCATGACTGACAGAGGGCTGTTTCCCACAGCAATATTGACACAGTAAAACCCAACGAGCAGGAACCAGATAATCCACTCTGCCTTCTAAGACAAAGCCGGCAAATGTTACGAGTAAAGTTGTAGGAGGGGGCTAGTCAGAAAAACAGTATTCTTTTTCTTCTAGTAACTCTTTCATTTCTGACTTTAATTCCTCTTAGAAAGGTTTGGGGATAACCCACTCCTACCATATGTGTCTCTTTGTGTGTCATTGTGTATGTATTTGTGTTCAGTGTGTGGGTGGACCAAATGCTTCTCAACAGACCAAAGGTTGTCTCTATGTTATGGGTTTACCTTTTATTGTTATTAGAGGATGACAGAGGACTTTCCCCTTTAAACATGACAGCAGGTGAAAATGGTGATACAGTAGGTGATAGGTCATAGTAGAGAAATAACACTTCACACACACACATCTAAATCTCCCCACACTAGTCACGTAAGGCAAAGATAACTGTAAAAATGAAACTGTTCCTGAACCACATAAGGGTAAATTGGTACCATATTATATGAGGTCAAGTCATGATCTCTGGTGGTTTGTTCGTGGAGGTTCATTGACACAAGCAGAAAGATGTAGTTGGGGCATGGTCTGTATTGTCCTTGCATTAGCCCCCAACCTAATGCAGTCCAGCTTCACAGTAGACGTCGATCACAACTTATTGTGTGTACCTGTGTGTGACTAGCGGAAGTTATGCTCAGAATCTTCAGTTCTTTTGCTCTTGGCCAAATTGTATGTTTTGTTCAGTCTTCAATTGCACGCACCACGGCATACACAAATAAGATCAAATGTGTATCATGAATGCTTAAATACATAAAAATAAAAAATAAAACTTTCTTTATCCTTTCAAATGTTAGGATGTTTCTTGTACTTTCAACCATGACGTTTTTGGGATCCATTATGATTACTTCTAACTGGACACATGCAGGCAACACAGGCCATACTGAATACGGCTACAGTCAGCCGATTACATGACACTTACTGTGTGGCATGGCATTTGTTCCTCTTTCCTCCCACCCACACACAGAGACATGCATCACACATGCACACACAGAGATTCAGAGACAAGTTATTATTTGAGCATTACAGTAGGATGTGT
>JAODVN010064643.1:0-14304 GCA_025434125.1 Chologaster cornuta
TCTTGAAAGATGAACAATCACATTTGGACCTGTTTTTGTTAGATGACGGGGGAAAATGTACAGTGGCATGACAAGTTGGCAAGTTATTTACTGGATTATGTCAGCTGCAATTAAATCTTACGGTCATTATGCAGAAGTATGGGCCTACAGCAGTAAGCTGTAGTACAAGCAGAACTTGGTTAGGCTCTGACGCAATTACGCACAGAATCTTACGTGTGTTAGTTTAGGCATGTGATTTGCATCTATATTAATCCACACATTTACCACAGTTCTTCACACCACACAATTTGGCCCTATCAAACCCATGTGTATTTTACATGAAAGCACAGAAAGTGCTTCAGCCTTTGTCCTTCATCCGGACTACAGTATAAGTCAAGGGCAGAAGAAACCTTAATCTCCTCTGATGCTTTTTAATGGCTGCCACAAGCATATGACCTCCACAGCAACAGCTTGAAAAAGAGACCCCAGGCTAGACAGAAAATCATAGGCCTTAATGCGCCCATGCCTGCTGATTACGCAGCCCCCCCTCTGCCCTAAAGGCCATAATATTCTACCTGGAGGTGGCAGGACCAAATTGGAAACAGGCCGTATTGGCTGTTTATGTGATATGGAATACTAACTTTTTTTGCTGATATTATAAATATGAAAGTCAAAGCCTATTTCAAATGGATTTTTACTTAACCCTTGGCACAAATAATCTACCAAGCATTCATAAGGTCTAACGCCTAAATCAGACCCTATTCAGACTGCTGTGCCCAAGGGCTGGCAAATGGAAATGCCATGATTATTACCCAGCGAGCATCGGGACCGTGTGCGGAACTGAAAGTGCTCTGCATTGCCACGATGGACATGTTGAATGTTTGGCTAGCACTGGTGTAAATGTTGAGGCCTGTCTCCTGCATGCAACTGAAGCTGGAGCGAGAAGACAACATATTGCTGGATTAAGACGCTCTTGAGAGACTCCTTTTGGGATGCTATACTGCAGCGTGTGTGCATAATGCACACGTTTACACATGCAGGCGTTCAGTCCATCAAAACACAGTCCGTTGCACACTTGAAGCTTTGACACTACATCGCACTTAACTCTGATTTGGATATGTTGGTCTGGAATCTCTGTTGCTAGGTTTTCTGTCTAGTAGCAAATATCTTCCTTGCTTTGGCCTGTCTGTCTCTCGTGTTAACAGCCTAATGTACATCCATCTTCCCCCTCGGCTGCCACAAATTTCTCACACACTATCTCTCTCCAGCAATGGCTGTGCTTAAAGCAAAATGTACAAATATGAGAGCAGAATGATGAAATCTCGTCCCCGTCGCTAAGGCTAAGCGGTTTACACACAACACGTTTTGGCCAAAGTTTCTAATTGGTACGGGCATGCATAATTCCTTGCGCGCACACTTTAGGCACGCACGCACACACACACACACACACACTTGCCAGCAGCTGGTGTTGTTTGTCAGCCCGTCTGTGCGGCTCTGGCAAGGAGGCCCCTACAGACCTATTGCACTGAAGCCCGCTTGAGGTTGAAGTGGTAAGAAACATAATTAAATGTAGACAAGATGGTGCGGCCCCCGAGGGGCTCGTGCCTGCTGTGAGGAGGCATTGCACGTGCACACACTTGAGGCACCAGGACTACACTTCCTTTGGTGCGTTCAACGACTTCCTCTGTGCTATTGAGGCTTCCATATGAGAAGACATGTTGGCAGAATGTGGGTGAAGGAAGTGGGAGTCTAATAATGGCTCTCTCCCCAGCGGCTGTGGAGCAGGTAAAGGATGCTCGCGTCCCTGTGCTGATGTGGGGGGTTATTGTCGACTGTGCTGCTGGCAGAGTAGCTATAAGCAGGGAAAGAGCATTAAGAGGAGATCATATCCTTTTAATTAACCCTTTGCTTTTGTTGCTTATACACAACTACACACACACACACACACAAGGTCTAAATTAATACCTGTGTAATTCAGCAGTGAAGTCAATAGCCGTGCTGTGCTGTAATGGAATACAAGCTTTCACCCAGGGGACCGAGACCCACACATTCTCTACTTCAAGGCATAACAGTGGCGTCAAAGTAACAGTCAGAAAGCTGTGGTAACCTAATTTAGTGGCTCCTATCATAATCATCCCTAAAAGGCAACTTTGGCTCCTGGCGGAGAATTTTGAATCTCTCCAGCGTGGTTAGATTGTTACTGTGCTTTTACTGTGACAAAAAAATGATAGCCAGACAGACACAGATTCCCTAGAACGTGACCTGAATATTCTGCTGCAGGCGAGGCAGCATTGCACTCTTGTCCTTAGGAAGACGGGCTGTCTAACGTTTGTCTCTCTGTCCAGCCCACCGGCCTGGGCGTGTTTGGGGGCTGCTGCATGGGTCTTCCTATAGGCTTCTGCCTAAGTGTCTGTGCCATGTTGATCTGACTCCTGAGACCCCCACGGCCAGATCAACGGAGCTTGGCGGTCTCTAGCAGGCCTCCCTCTTTCGTCTTCCTGCAGTCCTTCTAATAAGACGCCGCAGGTGTTTGCATTTTTACAGCCGTCGCTACCTTGCGACGGTAGACGACACATTCGCAAGCTAGCAACTCAGATACGAGCAATGCAATGAAGGCGCGGTTCACTGCCGTTGCGATCCCGCTTCTCGGGCACTGTGAAAGAGGTTGGCCGGTTTTGTTTCATGCCTTCCGCTAACAGTGGAGTTAGCGAACACACTTTTATGTCAAACGCAGCGATCAGGGGAGAACAATTGATGTTTCTACTACAGCTCTGGCTGGAGTCGTGGCAACGTAGTGCAGACCGTACCGCACAACAATATCCCAGCCTTGGCAGTGCGTGTCCAATGTGTATGTGGAGCTTCTAAAGGAGCGCCCTACTGTATGGGAGGTATTGTTTTGTTCACATATCAACAAGCTTTCTCTAGCATCCTTGACTCCGCTTGTTCATCGTGCGATAATGTAATTGTTGAGCATTAAGTCCCCAGTGGCAGCCTGCCTCAATCCTTGAAGCCACAACACACAAGGGCTGCTTCCTCCTGTTTCAGCTCTAGGTGGAAAATGGGCTTAGCTCATATCCCCACTGGACTTCCTGACGGTGTTGTGAACTGTTGTCTGGGGAGGCATATGCCAGATAGCTCCAAATGTCAACACGACTGTACAAACCATGAGTGCATCGACGCATCCAGATCATTCAGTCTCATCAATTACAATGAGTAGAGTCTTCTGTAGAAGATACAGATATTGCAGTACTGAGGCCTCACGAAAACAGTAGGACCAGGCCCTTTTGTAACGTGCAACAGCCCTCCCTCGCTATATAATATCATAGCTCCTATGTTCCAACCCACCATTTATGTGATTGCAGTGATTGGTCATTATTCTTTCACTACTGCAGAGAGAGTAGTGGAGTCATGTCAGAAGAGAGTGGATCATTACCATTGATTTTCCCATTTAGGACATATTTTTGGATGGCTACCGTAGAAAACAGAACCATTTTCTTCTACTTGTTTAGATGCAGTGAAAGAATAGTTTGCGTCAGAGGAGTTGAGGAAAAGGGGGTTGCATGGATTATTCCTTTTGTTCAGTGTTGAAATTATTATATATTTTTCTTTTTTCTACAGAATTGCCTCTATTGTCGAGTAGTCCACGCTGCTCAGCTCTCCGGAGGAGTGTGTAGCCTCTGTTCATTAGCCACTGAGGAAGGTTGCATGATTTATAGTAGACATGGATCTCCTAATGAGCGTTTCTTTCTTTTACTTTTTACTTCTCTATTTTTCTCTGCGATTGAATAAATGATGCAACAATGCTATCAAAGTACTTTATTTGCTTCTTTATCTTTTTTTTCTTTTTTTTCTCACCAAGGTATAGATTAAAAAGTGCAGTCAGGGTTGCTGGAGATTGTTGCTATTGGAAACCCAACATTGGACATATCGCCAAGGCTAGGATAATGTTGTGTGGTGAGGTTTGCACCACTTTGTATGTGTTCCCTTTTTACAGAGACAGGAATGTGTAATAACGGCATACAGTTTTAAATCGGTGTGCACACAGAACTGGCAGCTAGCAGAGCATGAGGACACCTTAACTGAATTTTGGGGGGAAAGTGTATTGGCTTACTTGCTGACTTCACCATTTGACTAAAAGGAAAGGTCAAAATGTCAAGCCACTGGATCTCACTCAGGAACTTATCGTTATGTGTTGTTGCCATGACCGATGTTCAATGAAATTATTTGTTTTGCTCAAAGCAGCCTAAAGCAAATCTTGAGAGATCCATCGTTTATTTTGTAGATGGC
Organism: Chologaster cornuta; assembly: GCA_025434125.1. NCBI lineage: Eukaryota > Metazoa > Chordata > Actinopteri > Percopsiformes > Amblyopsidae > Chologaster > Chologaster cornuta. Next base: position 4,267 of record JAODVN010064643.1, read on the forward strand.
TCCATGGATGTGCGCCCCTGCACATCACCCAGAGTTGTCCATCTCTGGGTGACGTCCACGGGCGTAGAGTGACAGAAGAACACACAATGGAAGGTCATGAATGACTTGATCACAACTTTGACTGCAGACAGTCTCATTGTGGCTCTGCTGACTTGTTGCCCAGAGAACTGAAGAGTGCATGCTAGAGAGGGCAGGACAGGGCATTTATAAGGCCAAAAGCAAATATCTGTGCTCTGTCAACAGTGCTGAGCAGATCACTGCAAAACATGACATTTTGAATAAAATGAAAAATCTTGAATAAGAAGATAAATCTTCAATTTAGGCATTACATGCTTATTTATTTTTTGTCTGACACAATATTTCTTCAGATGTTTTTCCTTGTTTTGTTTGTTTTCCTGTTCTATTGGTTCTATAGGTTTTTTTTGTGTTTTTTTTTTTCTTTCTTGCTTTCGAGAGCTTTTTGCAGTGATGAAGGTGACCGAAGCGGCTTGTTGTTGCCGTAGAAACCAATATCAGACTTAAAAGCATAGATTAATATTGGCCAGTGTGCTATTTGGCATGTGTAGAATGCTAAGAGGCTTGTTGCTATTTTTTGACATGGGTTACTTTGGACAAAGCCAAAATATTCATGTATATATCACATGAACTTATTTTATGCAGCAATAAGGTATATACTGTACATGTCTTATTTTTATTTACATAATATATGTATTTGTAGAATATCTTTAGTTTTATTTACATTTACAATATATTTATATTGTCTTCTCTCATGCACTTTGCATTATGCCCAGGCGATAAAATCTTCAATTCCAAAATTCCAGTTTGCATATCCTCATGCCAATATATGAATGACCCCCATGTACAGCCCATGAGTCTCCAGTGACAGCTTTGTACTGTAGAGTCTCATGGCACCATTCAACACACACTATTATTTCATTCACAAGGTCAAAAATTATTTTCAATATTGATCCATTTCCCCATGGACCGAGCCAGACTCCCGAAAGTGACTGCTAACGCATGTACTGAGAGTGTCTGCCATCAGCCATTTTGAGTGACACGTTTGTTTGAACCCACGCGACCTTCAACACACTGATCCAGAATGGTGATGGCTCCATTATCCATTGCCCCAGGTCAGATTGCCAGGGGTGACAGCAATCACACACTCCGACTCTGACTCTCTGGCTATCTGCTTTTCCTCAGGCTGGCTAATAGATTATGAGGGTTCTTCTGTGAAACATGAACATCTCTGGTTACTGAAAAGATGAGCAAAGGGGACAAACGGCAGAGAGAATGTGTAGTCACCATGGAAACCACCTCCCAAGGATATTGTTTGCAGCCGTTCCGAGTCTTTCTTTTTTTTCATTTTTTTTTTCATTTATCCTTCAGATGAATTCCAGAAGACTAGTCTCTATATCTCCCCTTTAGGTTGGCCTAAATGTTCTCTCTAAACTTGTTGCGTTGTTATTTTACCTACTTTATCTACCTTTGCTTACATACATCTGTCTTTGTAGTTTACAAAACAAGTTGAATGGCCCTAAGAAGTATTTGAATGTAGTGTTTACATCAGATATGCACCATTAGTCTTGAGGCTATTTTAAATCATTATAAATCCTCACATGAGAAAGCATGCCTAAAGAAAGTGTACAGCTTTAGGCAGAGGGAGATTTCTCTCTGATTGGCAGCTGAACTGTCGGTGTACTCCCGGATCAACACACTAGCGCACATGCAAACACAAGCCGGCCATCTGCTGCTCACTAACTGGTGGATGTGGCTACGCCACGGCACACAGTGATCCATGTTGACAAGGAGCTGAGTGTGGACAATGGTGTCTGTTACAGGGCAACGGCAGGTGGGACAGCAGCATGTGGGCACAGATCATACAGGCTGGTCTCGTACGGAGCGGTGTCAACCGAGTACACAGTGGGATGGAGGGAGAGCCACTTTGAATCGGATAATTGAGGAGACTAAAAGATTGTGTAAAAACAAGGCAGCCAGTTTTCCCCTGTGGCTTGACATCATTTCATAGCCTTGATAGGTAACGGTTTTGCATTTAGTAGAAACACATACTTTGTGCACCAAACTGTACGCTGTTTACCAATACTGTTAGTTTCTGATTTTATGTCGCATCAAAACCTCAACCTTCTCATCTCTGCACAGGCAGGGCACCAGAATGTACTGCAGGAGAGTTCTGAAATCCGAGAGATGTTATCAGGGCGATTTCACAATCGGATCTTTTCTTCTGTACGGATTTAAACACAAGATTGAAACTTCACATTCACCCGTGATATGCAGCATACATGTAGCTGTCTGTACGCAGACTGAGGTGTGCTCCAGTGATATGATTTCATAATACATGACTATGAGAGGAGATGGCGAGAGGAATGGAGAAAATGGGAAGAAGAAGAGGAACTGTAGCAACAGGGCACAGTTGGAGCTGGAAACGGATAAATGAGGAGTGTGAACTGCCTGGCAGCGTGTGCGTGCGTGCGTGTGTGTGTGTGTGTGTGTGCGCGAGGTCACTTCACATGTATTACTCCTAAAGACTAGCTGTAAGATGAAATCTTGGTATTTTTCTCCTGCGTGTTCTTTCTCTCCCCCCCTCCCCCTCTCCCTCCCTGCCCCGTTCACACTGCCATTCCCTCTACCTGGCCCCCTAACCTGCGGTGGCTGGCCGTGCACAGAGGCAGGCAGGCTAGCTAGCTCAGTGTGTGACGCTCCATACCACGGTTCTCTAAAACCGTGGATCTCAAACGTTTGTGCTCGCGACCCAGAGACCCCTGACCTCGACTATCCGCAGAGGTGGTAGAAGAATAACAGCCATATTCTATTTTATACTTTTATAATATATGCTAGTACAGAAAACATCAATGTAATGTATTAAATGTACTACTAACTGTTAAACTCATTTAACATTTTTATTTAATTTCTGAAGATCATCTTGTGATGCCCTCCTCTGTGTCTCGCGATCCCCCGGGGGGTCCCGACCCCCAGTTTGAGGACCACTGCTGTAAACTGCTGAGAGCAGCCAATGCAGTCTGTGGCAGAGAGGGCACCTCAGTGACCCAGTCTGCTTGGCTCAGTTTAAGGCCCGCGTCTGATTCAACTCTCGACACAAAGATTTGAGTAATTGTCTCTTTCTCTCTGTATCTGTCTTTTTCTTTCTATCGTGCTCTCACTCACATTCAAATGGTTCTTTTCTGGCGTGACACACACGTACAGTTACATGGCAGATTTAACAGAATGGAGAAGTAACATGATTAAATGGGAACATTACCGACAATCATAACATGAATAATATTCTCTCGCTCTCAGTACCTCTCCACACACATATACTGTACTGTATGCTGTTTTGTATTCATTCAACATAACCATAATTATGCATGTATGGAACATCATTCCAGACAAACACACACACACACACACACACACATACTGTATATATGTTGCTTTGTATTTATGCAACCATAATTATATGAGGAAGCAACAGCCCTTCAGAGCAATAACAAAATGACGGTCTGTCTGTCATTCTCTCTCACACACACTTCTAGCATGGTCAGGGAGACACCTTGGGATGAATGGCAAATCCATATGGAGACTTCATACATGACTCGTATCTGAGCCATTGTTGTTACCCGTCAATCAGCTGTTGAGGCACAAGGGCGACACAAACGACAAGTGACAGGCTGTAGATGGCTGTGATAATGGGAGCGTGACTAAGGCAGGAAATGTGGGCTTGTCAGAGAATGTTTGCAATACAGGGTCTGTTTGTCACCGTAGTTATGGTTGAAAAAGGAAAGCTTCCATTTGAAAGCGTGCCCTAATAGACTCACATGCCCTGTGTTGGCGCAGATACGTCTTATGACGATGTCTTGCAGTGTGTGCTTGGAAACCTTGATGTGCTTTTTAAAAAGCAGAATGATGTTCCTGTCTTGATCAATTTTACAATGCATAATATTATAGAATTGCACTGAACTAGGAACTAGTTTGTATCGAAGATCCAGAACAAATGTATTGTATTTACTAGATCCTGACCATTATTGGTACCAATTTTGATATTTAGAGTACCAATCTAATTACATATTCGTTGATATTGTTTTATACTCAAAGGTCCCATCAATTACTTCCCTTATTATACAAGGCATAATTGTATATAGTAGGTGTTGGGACGCTACATTTTGAACAATTCACTATACAGTATATTGAAATGATTGCCAATCAAACATTGTTTGTGAGTGTTGTTTTTATCCATCCTCCAATGAAAGTGGGAGGCAGGGGGAATGAAGGAGTGAGTATTTCCAAGGTTACAACCCCCAGGCAGCATACAGGTGGAGTGAGTAGTATGCATACCAAAGGCCAAATGCACCCCAGCAGCTAATGCAATTTGTTCTGGTGGAAACAACAATAGCATTCTGTCCACAGTGTTTGTGTTTATATCTACATAAACAGTTTTTTGTTTTTGTTTGCTGATTTGTAAAACGCCACTTTGATGATGCTGTCCTTAGAGAGAACTGTCGGGTGTATTCTTTGCTGTGCCTTGTTGAAGAGGTGTGTTACTGTGTGTGTTGTGGATCCTTAAATGTTTGTACTTCAGGGCTCCGAGCCCTTCACATTTCTCACTGTGATCCACACTGGTTCTCCAGGCTTGGTACCATACAGTAAATGGCTGAGCATCTCGGAATGTTTCCACTGGGGCTTTAGCTATATCTGTACTGGTTTAAAGCCAGTGTGAGTTGGGAAAGATGGAGGCAGGTCAAGAGTGTTTACTGTACATGCGAGAGCAGCCCCTCACCGTGGGCTGGTCATGCCTTCACAACAGAACAGGAAGCAAACGTCTAAAGTTGAATGTGTGTCTGCATGCTTGTTGTTGTTGTTGTTGTTTATAATCACTATATACATATCCAGCGTGGCCCTCTCCATCTGTGAAGGGCCGATGACAGGCCTCCATCTGCTAACCAGCAGGTAATGATTGATGAGGTCGGCACTAATGGGCCCAGGCCAAAACGAGGCAGTACATGCACTTACTGTAAGCCTGCCATGCACTGAGGAGCATTATTTTAACAGAACAAAACTAGTTTGTATCTTTAGAAAAGAACTGTGAGACAGCATGCATATGTATTCTCCCCACTTCCGCTTTTGTGCCCAGTGTTTGGCAGAAAAACCAACTTCTGAATTATTAAATGAAAACGCATGATAGGGTTTGAGCCATGATTTAAAAAATAAATGAATAGATGAGTGAGTTCAGCATACCTTGCTGTTCTTGATTAGCCTCACCGTGTTGACGGGCTCTGTGAGCTGCTGTGCCACTTGCAGTTCATTTACTCTTAAGGGAATACATTTCCTTTGTGTCAACAGACCTTCAGGGCCATTCAGTTTGAATGAGTGGGTGGTTTATACTTCCCAAGTTTGTATTATTTAAAGAGATGATGTAATTTAGGTTAGGAGTTTAAGAGCAGTGATGCACTACTGCCTGTAACTGCTTTCCCTGATACGCACGCACGCACGCACACGCGCACGCACAATTGAGTTTGCCTTAAAACCGGTACAACTTTCCGTCTGGTGCAGGGACACCGACCGCCCTTCTTACACTGTGGAGTCCCTGTCTCCTTGCCCTCTTGTCCCCTGGTCTGGTTGTTATCTCTTTAGGAAGCTTATCGCCAGCCACGGGCGGCGAAGAGCGTGCTGCTGGAGTTAAGTGCAACAGAGTGGAGGCAGCAGGGGCTTTGTTGGGTTTTGTTGCCACCTCTGCAGAACACGCCAAGCCAGCTGCTGGCGGAACATTGTGAGCGTGCATGCATGCAAGTGTGTGTGTGTGTGTGCGTGCGCGCTTGCGCGCGTGTGTGTGTGTGTGTGTGTGTGTGTGTCTGTGCGTGCAGGTGTGTTTGTTCATAGTTCATGGTAACGCTGCAGAGGAACAGAGCATTCCCATTATAGTGCTGTAGGGAAATCAAAAGATCTGTCCTGGGTTTGATTGGCCCTAGGTATGATTTTTGTATAAATATTAGGTTTTATACATGGCTCACATTGTTTTCCATCACTACAATACTTACATGGTGTTATTTTAATTTTAAAGTGTTGTCCTGTTTCTTAAATACAGGTAAGGTAGCATGTGTGGTCATCATATTTTTATAAAAAGTATTATTTTAACGGTTTGTTCCATCCCAGTTTTTTTAGTATAAACCACAAAAAATATGATTTGTCTTTTTATGATCCTACCCATTTTAGCTACAATCTGTTGACAGGTTCACATTTTGACTGACCTAGTTTCATGCTTTTCATAAATTGTGAAACATTACAATATACTAGGTTAAGGATTTTCTCCACTCCTATATTTCTATTTGACTGTAACCCTGTTCTTCATTGTAAGTGCATTGAGTCATGCTATAATGTGTTAACAGAGAAACATAATGGCACTGTCAATGCCTACATACAGATGTACATTCACAACCCAAAAAACAGCGTTGTTCCACCCAGTAAGCAAACATGGCATGTCCAGGCTAGAGTGCCAATATAGTCGATCTGTTTGCTTGTCTTTCAAAACAGTTTTGTGTTCCTGCTCTTACGACTCATGTATACCACATGACATTCATTGCATTACCAAAACCCAACCCAACGTTTTTCAAAAATTGACTTATGACACATGCTCCCCATATCAATGCATCAACAGCCATCGGTTTAAAGCAGGGGTGAAGGGCCGCTGTCCTGCATATTTTTGATGTCTTCCTGCTCCAACACACCTGGTTCTAATGAATTGGTCATCATAACGAGCTATTTATTTGAATCAGCTGTGTTGGAGCAGAGAGACATCTAAAACATGCAGGGCAGTGGCCCTCTAGGACCAGGATTGGGGAACCCTGGCTTGAAGGCTGCTCCAATAGTATCAATGTTATCGAGAGAACAACACCTATTTGGCTGCAATGCAGCCAACCTCTATGTAGCATGTCCAGACCCAGTGATGGAATGCAGTTTGCATGTTGACTGTCAGTAAAAAATACTTTCTCTTTTGAGAGAGCTATCACTGATGTGTCGCATAATAGGCGTGCTGTAGGTCCTATCAGCTGCCTAGCCAGAAATAGCCTGTGAAAGCAGAGCGGTGTAGCTTACAGAAAGAGGCCAGTGTTTTGTTTTCCCTGCCTGTCACGCTCACAACCAAACGGGAGCCAACCATCACAATTGCGTTTTGCAGATCGGTGCTTTTGTGATTCATATCCAGAGAATATGTTGAGAGAGCTGTGTCACCCCTGCTGTAAATCAATAACATAGCTACTGTCAGCCATGTACTGTGTTATGCATGAGCATTCTGTTCTAGAGATAAGGTTCTCATGAATACATGGAGGCCAGCCTTCCCCTTCTGCATTACAAGGGTATATATAAATAAGATCAAAGCCAAGATAGTGGAACATATACAGCAAATGTCTTAAAGGGTGTATTTCATACTGTACTTCTGGTATACAGTACTGTAGTTAGTTTTTTTTTAGCATGCCGTTTGTCTGACTGCCTCACTTTCTTTTCTGCTCTTTCCTTCCATTTTATGTTGTGTTGTTAAACATACAGGTGTTGTATTGCGAGTTGTATTTTAGCTCAATTTCAAACAATCACAACTTGATTGTAATCTTTTCTTGTGTGCGTTGTCATCAGTGAGCAGCCTTAGCATGTCATTAAAGGATGTAGAAGTTTAATATCAACACAAAGCGATTTTCTGGGTGGAGTTAACTCGAGCGTGGAGACGTCATGCCGCTCCTGGACTATAAAAAGAAACATATCACGATAAACGGCACTTTGCGTTTGAGTCTGACTGCTTACTGCAGCTTCTGTAGTATATTTTTACTAGCTGAAAGATACTCTGAACTTAGCATTGTAAAACAACTTGGATTATACATGGATATTTGGCAGTTTCTTCAGGTGCTTCTGTCTTCAGACTGTTCATAAGTATATTGTTTTACTGAGCCAATCGCACCTGCTGAAAGACAAGCTATTGCAACTAGCTACAGTAGACAAGACCAGACAAGACCACCGCAATAACCTATAGTTGAAAGGGCGAGGGGCTATGGGGGACATTACAAACACGCCCATTCAGCCATTTTTTGTTATAATGTTAACACACTTCTTATTATTTTATTATTATTATTTATTATTTGGTGGATTTATATGAAATATATACCTCTGCAATATATTGGGAATATTTCTGCACATTGTAACCTCTTTCCTATCTCTTTAAAGGGTATTTGTATCACCTTGTCTTGCTTCTGCTGAGATTGAAGGAGGTTAGAGATAGTCTGCTGTGTTGTAACTGATCAGCATCTTTACCTCCTGAAACGGCATGTAAATGAGTAAGACGAGTATCAGTCTGTCCATTGTTGCCATATCCAATTTCCTGCTCATTTTCAAACTTGGACATGTATGGACTTTTTGGCAGAACACTGTAGTTTTTCTCTCTGTTACCAACAATTCTAAAATATCTATTTAGTAAGCCACATAAAATTCAAGGGAACTTTTTGCAAGCAAAAGGCTTAGTATAAAGATGGGGATTTGAAAAACAGGGCTTTGTTGAAATCTAAATTGTTATTGTGTTGTTGTTGGCCAGAATCCACAGGCAGAGCCTGTAAAACCTGTTTGGAAGGCTGACTCAGCTGTTTAAGTGTTTCTGAATAAAATGAAGAGCTTCTTAGGTAGTTGCCCATTTGGAAAGCCTGAACCTACAGTAAACTCATTCCGTAGATCGTAAAATACCATTAAATCACAAGCTTATCTTTCTAATTCTGTCTCTCTCACCTATCCTTTGTATAGAGTTAAATGTCAGGTATATACATTTTCAGATATTTCCACTGTACATATAACATTTAGATTGTATGATTGATTTGTTTATACACATCTTACATGTACTTTAAGTGGGTTTACGGTACATATGCTTGTTTATATTGTATTATTTTCTATTAACAGCACATCAAATGTTTTGTTGATGCAACAACAAAATTATTCTAGGTTTACCTGACATTAAATCTACTATTTTGTATTTTGTAACCCACTTTTCTTTTAGAATGGTAGGCATTCTCAGTCATACTTGACATACACACAACATTACAGCATCTGTTCTGAGAAATTATGCTCCTGTTTGTATCCATCACTGAACCAGAAGCTAATGTTTTTAGCTTTTTTTGCTGTGAAGCAGAACCGCGCATGCATGTGTGCTGAGCATTGTATTATAATGGACAGTGAAAGTTCCCTACACTACGCTTGTCCTCCAATACATCTGTGAGGATGCCTGTAATACATTATCTGCCCCCATCTCCCCCTCTGTCTGCTTGTCTGTCCCACTCTCCTCAGAGCTGGCTAGACATTGGCTGAGCGGTGCAGCAGTAACGGGCTCTCCCATTGGTGGAGGATGAGTGCTGTTTTATATTCAGCCGACTGCTTCTGGGGCTGAGGAGGAAGGCAGAGTGCTTGGGTGACACAGACAAGGCTTTAAGGAGGGGGTAGCCACAGGGGGAGGAGCTTTAAGGCTCTGTGTGTCAAGTTAAGGACACGCCTCCTTCCTCACGCATGAATAAACGCTCGCCCCGATCAGCTGGAGGAAGTGATGGCTCGGCCAATGTGATCACAATGCCGGGGTTGGCCCTGTCAGCGTGTGTGTGTGTGTGTGTGCGCGTGCGCAGCAGCTGAGAGAGGCAGAGAGAGGCAGAGAGAGGGAGAGAGAGGGAGAGAGAGCGAGCATAGACGAGTATCGGCAGCAGCTAGCAGCTCTGTCTTCTCTGTGTGTGTGTGTGTGTGTGTGAGAGGAATATGTAGGGCAGTCTGCCTCACTCTACATCCCTGTGTCTGTGTGTCGGCCTTTGTCTCTGAGCTGTCGTCACCGCGGAGACGGCTGCCCCGGTCACCGCGGCCGCTCTTCCGCGTTCAGCCGCGCTCGCTCCTCTTTTGGTCTCACCTGAAGGATTTACCGCAGGGGCACGTAACCTCTCCCTGGTCGCCATTGTCTGCCTGCGTGCGTGTGTGTGTGTGTGTGTGTGTGTGTGTGGAGATCAAGCTATGCATTCCTGTTGG
>JAODVN010064752.1:0-10230 GCA_025434125.1 Chologaster cornuta
GCCCTACAATGGTTTCACCCAAGCAGGTATGGTCTATTTAAACCACGGGTTGCTGTCATTCTGCACTGAAACTGGCTGCAGGACGCGTTAAATAGCCTATCCGCTATTGATGTAAAAGCCGATTCAACCCATTTAGGTTCTTAAACTGGATTTATAACCTAGAATTTCAAACTTCTTCGACTCGTCAAGTTGTTTTATTGGATTTAATCCACACTATTTGTGATAGCCTATCTGAAAGTTCAATAGTGAAGATGAATTATACCGAGTTTAACCAAACGGACAATGGACGCTTCAACAATACAGATGATTTCTTTTGCTGCAACTTTTCGTCCATAGTGACTGATAATGGCTTTGTGGCCACAGCTCCGGACGAGAGAAGCCTCTTCATCATGAGAGTTGTACAAATAGCCGTCATGTGCGTTCTGTCCCTCACAGTAGTATTTGGCATATTTTTCTTAGGTTGCAACCTTTTAATTAAGTCAGAGGGAATGATTAACTTTTTGGTAACAGAGAGAAGACCGTCAAAAGAAGTGGAAACTGTCATTGTTGGAGCTTACTGAGAGGACAATTTCTTGAAAAGTTGTCGGACTGTGCGTCGAACAGTCGGACTTTGACGCACACACTTCGCATGGATACGCAAACTAACGCTTGTTGCCTTTTTGGGTATTAGTCTACTGTAAGACTAACAGTCACTATGCCTAAGTGATCTTTGATTACTCCCGCTGTTGGCTGAGGTAGGCAAAAGGTATTCTTCGATCCTTATCATTTCTTCATGCCTATAGGCCTTTATGGCTGAATTGCCAACAAAGAATCTCACCTCCAAGAGATGTGTATTAAGTCCTTGATACTCGCTTATAAAGTGTAGGTCTACATTGGTCTACATTGAGAATCAAGCAGCGTCTTTTTGTCATGATTTCAGGCCAAATAGTCGTTTTGCTGCGGATTACGTATCATCATGTCCTGTAAGCAATTTATGTTATGTATGTGTGTGACGTATGTGTTTTTTTATACATACAATAACGTTGTACATTTTAGATATATATTTGTAGGGTTTGGACTGATTAAAATTAATTGATTACATAGGTGGCTGAGAAAGACAATAGTGTCCACCTACATTGGAATACACAAAGTTTAATGTTAAATGAATAAGCACATTTAGATTGCAGACAAATATGAAATGCACCGCCCAAAATGTTTTACTAAAGTTGTGCTTATATGGTCACATTTTAATAACTGCAGCTGTTCACATTTTATTAGAGGAATAGATTATAAAATAATATTCAAGATAAACTGTATGTGTGTCTATATGCTTATTATGAATCATTAATCAACAATGCATGTTTTAACAAAACCAATATATTATCATCTGCTTTGCCACAAGTCTTTAAGAAAATGCTCATACAATTTGCCCCACATTAAAACTGCATTTATGTTTTATGAACACATTCAAATGCATCTACATTTCAATAGGCTTCCTACAAAACTGATATGAGTCATGGATGTTAACATCAGGACTGCTTTATAAATTATACTTCAAGTCTTGTCTTTTGGGGGATATTTTGATCATTGGTGTGTTTTACATTTTTTCTCTTCTCCGTGAAAGCATCTGTTGTGTTCTGCTCCTGGCTCACCTGGATGCCAGATCCCCAAGGTGAAAACCACCCGCCTCAGAAATACTTGTCTTGTCGACACAGAGCAGAAAGAGTCACGGTGCAATATGTTGCAGTCTGATTGCCCACCTGTGCTCTATGAAGTATACGGCATTAATTAATTAATAAGTCAACAACATTTATTTAAAATACCCATACTGTAAACTCCAATTGTGCACATTTTTCATTGTCCTGCCGGTCCAGGTTTTTGATGGTATTTGAATTATGATGTTTTGTCATTGTAATGCAAGGTTGTATCATGGAAAGACATTTCAGCTCAATATTCATGCTCTTTAACAAATTATGGGAACTGGAGACGAACACCTGTTATTGTTATCTCATTAGGCTGCTAAGTGAGTATGCACTAAACTAGTTATAATATGGCATTTTAATAATAACTGAACTTTTAGGTTTCAAACAGTAACGAAGAAAATTGGTATTTATGGGTAAATAACAATTGAGGACTATGAGTGGCTGCTGTGTTTTGTCAGCATGCCTTCCTCTAGAAATATTGAATAGTGCTGTGATGTATTGTACTTCAAGTATTTATATATTGTACATAAAGTTTATATATATATATTAATGTTCATGTTTTTTTTTCAGCAATTGTGTTTTATTTTATAAATGTCAAATAACAGAGATGATGCATATCCTTAAAATGGCTTAATGTGTTTCACAGCACACATCTCGGTGCATGGTCCAGAGTAAAGTACAAAGCAAAGATGTACTGTAGGATTTTTGCACAGACATACTGCTGTAAGTATACAATCAATGCTATTTTTCATAAGACATTTGTAATTTTAAATGCTTTAAAATTATTTTGCAATCTATTTCTCACAGTTGTGAGTTAATAGCTTATCTCAAACGTATTAATACAAATTACCATGTGCATATACTGAAAAACTAATCTATGACCCACATAATAAAATAGACCTGTTACATTGCAGCGTGTTTAGCTGAATTTACAACGTACGGTCAGAACAGCAGGTTTCTCTCAGAATGTGATGCCGAGTTTAGCTGCTCACCTCGTGATTGTTTCATTAGCGAGTGCTAGGAATAGCTCCAGGAACGTCTGGAAGTGAGAACAATTTTGTCTGCAGCAATGCTATGCTGCCCCATTATGTCTGCTACACCCTTGGTGTGACTATAGAGATCTATTTTCTTTGAACATTGAAATGTTCCCTATACTAAAAGGGTCTTGGTAGGATTTTTTAGTGTACAAGCCCACCCCTAACTGTTTCTTGTTTGACAGCTGACAATGCTAACACAAACGTCATGCCCAGCTTCTCTTAGAAATGTAGGATGACAACCCCAAACCACCGTCTATAGCCCTGGCAAGTCTTTTCTCAACAAACTGATGGCTCTCAACGGGCATATGAGTAACTGCACCCTGAATGTTTAGGTCTACAATGTGGATTTATTAGTGGATTATTCTCAGCAACATCAGTTTGGACAGGCAATTCATGCCTGACGTCTGCAGAATTAAACATTCTTTTTCAACTTTACATCAGAACCTTTTACTAGGTGGTGTTTTCATAAAATGTCTTCTTAAAGTAGAGAGTATATAAGGCAGTACAAGTACAGTTGGATTACAAAGAGGCTTTTCACTTTATCAGTGTGTCAGCCATACTGTATGGGTAGAAAGGCCTTTCACAAAACCAGAAAGCAATATATAGTGCCGGCCTAAAGAGATATTTGATATCCTGGTCCATGTCTACTGTATGGGAGCTCTGTTCTACAGACACAGCATCTGCAGGGTGTTGATTATGGACTAAAAGTGGCCTGAGGTCATAGCTGGCCACGCATGATTGGCTGGTTGGTGGAGGCCTAGTCAATGAACTGGATTGTGACTGAAAGCCTCAAATAGCACAGGCAGCCACAATCATCTTCGCTATATTCGATCCTGCTCCCCCTATGCTCATATATTATCTCTGCTATACCTTCTTCTCCCCTGTGCTGAACCTGACCTGTAGCTCTGCAGCGTAATGGTAGTGTATATAGAAACTAGTCATACTTAGTAATATACTATAGTGTGGTGTATATGATGACACGTTAGGGTATCTCTATAGCAGTGGTTCTCAAATGGGTTGACTTGTGAGAAACCATTGAGAAAATAGCTGGATTGCAAAACTAGATAAAGAAAGTTATAATAACCCTGGCTGAACCATGTATATGCATCAGACCATGTATGATGTATTATTCCATTGGCAGCAGCATGGTTGCTTTTCAAGGGAAAATGGGCCCTTGTCTCCAGTACTGCACATATAGCTCTTCAAAAAAGAGTTTCAGCCTGTAAAGTGCAAGCATTTCCAATCAGCGTATGTGAGCGTTGGTCTATCTGAACTATGCAGTGGCTAAGATCATTCTATGGAAACATAAGTAATCAGGATATTCATGCTGTGAAAAATCCCAGCGGACTGGTTTTGGTGAGTAATTCCATTACTTGAAGTCTCAGCTGGGCCCTGAGTCTCTGGGATGAGTCACGGTGCTCGTGTGTTGTTGATTGTTTCACGGTGAAATATCACAGGGATTTTACATCTGAACAACCCTTGTTAACTCTACAGTAATCCAGTGTATATGTGTGTGTGTGTGTGTGCGATTGTGTGTGTGTGTGTGTGTGTGTGTCGGGGGAGGGTCGCTCTTCTAAAACAGTACAATTCTTTGCAGTTATAGTATGTGAACAACATTAATTGTTCGTTCCTTTAAAAAGCTACAGCTGATGTGATATTGATCCCGAAATCCATTTCAATCCATGTGTACGACTTTTTCTAGCTTTATTGACCTTCTAATCATGTAGCTATCCCCTGGCTACACCCCCCTTGACTACTGTGCTTTCACCGAATTCTTTACTGTATGCATAGGTTGCCAAAAGAGATAATCACTTTTTCTGTTAGGCACTTGAAGTACAAATGGGGTTTCAAGTGTTTCTTTTTTGCAACACATCCCAAGGTTAACCTATTAAGGGGGCCTTAAACACCTTGATGGTGGTATTTTGGGTTGGTGATGTGTGTGTCTGTAGTGTTTTTTCTAAATATTCGCAAATAAAAAACACCCCACTGTTATGCAGCAGGGAATTTCAGGTTTCTACATATTTCTATATAATAATATTCAGTAAACCCGTTATGATCTGACCTGTCGCTTACCCTTCATGTTTTTAAGAGCTCACCAAGATTAGGTTGAGTGACCTACATATTATATACTCTCAGGAACCTCTTCAGCCTAATACATTTGGATAAATACACAATTTAGCTGTCATCTTCTAACTGGTACACTGCAGGAGACTGCACATTCTTTCCCCCTCCAAAAAATAAATACAAATGCATTACACTTTTCATCTTGGGGATATACATCAATAATGGATAGAGGGTGGGTGGAGGAGAAATTCCTATTCAAACAGTGAGGTGTTCAATAGAAATATGCATTATTTAGGAAACGACTTGTATCAGAGCACAGACCCGTGATATTTGGATTTTTTAAATGTCTAGTTCATATATATTTAATCTGGTATTTTACATGTCCAACATACAGTATATACAGAAGAGCATTCTTCAATATAAGCCTGTTGTAGAAGTTGTACATCAGATAGCTAACTGTATAATACACTAACACTAATATACAGGTAAAAAAATAAATCATAATTATTAAAAAAGCATCTAGACCCTTACTGCAAATATATCTTTACAAAACACAAAACCAGATTAACTGGCTGTGGTTCAAATGTGAAGTTTGTGCTGTGTTTTAGGGTACACATAGTATAAGTCTTTTTCCAAGATGGATGCGACTTTAGCTGAATAGCAAAACCACAGAGGCACTATTCTTTTATAGTTTGCTGCTCCACATTGACTCCTGACCTGCCACCGTGACTCAAGTGTATTGGAACATATGGTGAAAATATATTTAATCAAACTGTTATAAAGGTCTTCCTTTCAGGTGGTCTTTGTCGAGCTCTGACAGGCTGTTTTAAAGCTGTAAATCCACCGGAGGAGATGAGCTCCATGCCAGGATCACCATGGCATCAGAGAACCATACTTCTTCTCAAGATTGATGTCATCAGCCATCATAGTCATTAACCAACAGCTTTGCAGTTTCATTGAGAAGTCCACACATTATTTTTGCATTATATCACATTGAGAAATACATGACTAGGAATGATTTGTAATAATGATTGCAATATTCATTAACTGAATATGGTCCAGGTGCAGTTAATGACATTTTACAAACACAAGCAACTGCAGAATATGTTATCTTTTTGTGCTATTTATAGTGCCATGTGTTGCATGTAGTTTCTAAAGGCATAGGACCTGGTACATTTAAAGTGCTAATCTTACTTTTTTATTTAAAAAAAAAAAGTTCCATTTTGTTAATCCTTATTGAGCAAAATATTGATTTAATCTCCTCACAGTTCACGAAAGCTTTTAATTTAATTACACGTTAGCCTATATTAATTACATTTGCTGGTCTCAACACTCAGGCTTGGTGCAGGCTTGGTCTTTCTCAGGAATAAGCAGTGCAGGAACTAAAATATGTTGTACACCCAGCACTTTTTATTTGTCCAGAAAATATATTCACAGGAAGAATAAGGAAAAAATGTGTAAAAATATAAAAATCAAGAAAACGAGGCTCTTTCAGGTTACTGGTATAGATTTTGTTGAAAACACAAACCATATATTTCCTCTACTTGATGAAGATGACACACCTCTGGCTGAGCAAAGATGCACTGATGAGCGGAGTTCTCTTCAGACCTGGCCACACAAATCAGCGACCGTGTGGACCTGCCTGCCAACTAACTGTTGTGTTGGCTGCCTCTGTGCTCTCACCGCCTCAGCTGCACACGGTCTCAGCCTCCACATTTCATGCTCACTACCACGTCACATGAGCTGCTCTGCGGCTGTGCTAAACGTCTGATACGTGTAAGCTCGACGCTCAGACTTTGGGCATGTAATACTGTTGATTCTTTTGAATTGTCACTCACTAGTGTCCGTTATTTTCATTGGCACACTGATTTACGCTTAAAACGGTACGGTAACCGTAGCCTACACATTTGACCTATACACCTGAAAACAGCCAGAGTTCTGTTGTTTAGTTTTCCAACAAATTCCTCATTGCAAGTTTAATATCTGACTGGGTCATTGAGTTACTTAGTTTGTCGTCATGCATGTCAATCAAAATAACGTGCTTGTCAAGTACTTCGTGAAAAGTCTGGTTCTGCTACAACTGTACCATGAATGTCCAAGCTAGCTAAACCAAACTTACCATTACACACAATGTCCTTCTAACCAATCACAAGTACATGGCGACACAATTAGATTAAACTGAGATACTTCCCTGACAATCATTCACAGTGTCCTTTGATTTACTCAAACTGTAGGCCAAAATATATAGCTGTTATACTATGCACTAAAACGCTTGGTGTTCATTTTGGAGGGGAAATTGAGAAGTTTTGAACAGAAGTAACATGACAGAATGAGGATTGTGTCAAAAGTACTGTAAGGTTGTAATCTGATTTGTCATCCGAGCAAAATGTCCTGTGTGTTAGTATTGTGTTTGTACATTGGGAATTCATGTCTAATGGAGCGCTGCTCGGTACTGTCACAGCACATAAATGTTAGTCGCATGTTGAGTGCTGTATAATAAAACCACATACACAGACATTACTTATTCTAGCTCCTTCAAATTGCTTCTCATGGTGCCGGAAGCTGACTCCATTAATGTTGGGTTAACGAGTGCAGGCGCTGTGGTTTCTTGTCTTCCTCCATTTCGACCAATATTGCAGCTTGATGAGAGAAAATAAATGTCCATGGTAGAGGTTAGCTCTCTCCAAGCTGACAAGGCAACAAATGAAGGGCAGGATACAGGTATAGATGGAGATTGCCAGTACATTGATAGGATGTGGGGGGTTTACCCAGGAATGGAAATGGAGACGAGCTACAGTCAAAAAGTCAATGAGGAGAAAGCTGCCCAGGTGTAATAGCATCCACAGCAGGTGTCAATACATTGAACAGTGGGGTGTATTTGTATTCCCAAGTAAATGTCACGATTTTGGAATAAGGTATAGGCCTATTTATGTGTTTATTGTGTACTATGTTTTCTTTTGAGTTCACATATTATTAGTGCTTACTGCTCAGTAGTGCACATACAATATCCTCCAAACCAACTGTAAAAACAAGGCTACACATTCTTGTCAGGAAAGAACAGCACATGAATCCTACTATAACTTTGTCTTTAACTAGTATCAGTGTTTTCAAAAGATTGGTTTCTGCATGAGAACACTGGGTGTGATGAGACAAGCTATTATGCTGGCAGACCAGCTCTAGCACACAACTAATGTGAGAGAGATAGACAGACAGAGGAGGAAAGGGAGTGATAGTAAATTTGATGACTATAGAAAAATTGGAAAATTGTGTTATTGTGAGATGAAGTGTAACTTGCAAATGATATAACACTGAATGTCAAAATTATCCATTTCATAAGCTCTCGCTGTGTGCGTGCGTGTGTGTGTGTGTGAGAGAGAGTGAGAGAGACATTTTTTGACATATTATTTGTCAATGACAAAACATGCTGGTCCCAGACAACCTAATGCATAGCAACTATTGCTATTTATATTTCTTACATTAATCATTCTTATTCTAAGATATTCTTAAACACCATTGCGAGTCACATTTATCAAACTAATATGTTTAAATCCATTTATGTGTGCACATGTCACTGACTGCTTTACATATTTAAAGATAAATACATGAACAACAAACAATGAATACGTTAGATGCTTTGTATTCAAGTCCCTTGGTCACACCTGCTTTTGGCCAATTTGAGCTGTATTCAATACCAGCAGCAGGTCGCCTTGTGTTATCTCCGTTGAGGATATGACACATCTCTCACCTGTTCGTATAGGCAGTAATGGGCCACATTAACTGCGTCCGGGGACTGTTTTTGCAGCGTGTGCATGAAACGACAGCCCAGCTCAGCCCAGCGGAGGCACACCTTTGAGACGTGCGCCAGCTGTCACAAAGGGTCAGCGTCCAGAAGGTGCTGCTTCCTAAATGACCTCCGCTGTTCTGTTGTCCTCGGTACTCACGTCCGCAAATGAAAGGTCAGGCGTCACATGACCAAGGAGCTGACTGTGTGACTGATCTTGTCAGAAGTCTGAGTGCGTTTAAACACACTCAGAAATAAAAGCCACATTAAAAAAATCATAATATGTGCAGGTTGTCATTTCAACAAAAAGGGCAACTGTCACATGGATTTATTTCTCGCTAAATAACTTTTACATGCCATTTATATGCCACAAAAGGCTAAATCCTTACAGGAATTGTTATTAGGGCTACCTGACATGAATTGTTTCAGTATCTAACTGTTGTGTAATGCATTCAGGTGCTATGAATGAGCTACGGATCAGGACTTGTGTCGGGCAATGTGTCCACGCTTCACAGCGTGTACAATCCAATTAATAGCTACAATGCATTTTCCTTTCTTGATTTTCCTTGAGATCCAGCGAAGACCTTGTCGTCCATTTAAAACAAACAGAAAAACAACGCTTAGCATCGTGGAATATGTGCACAGCTGCCTGAGCAACTACATGAAGGTTCTCATCTTACAGCCCTGCACCTGGCAAGGGTTAGCCACGCTTTGATCATTTCTCTGCTTGCTTCCATTATACAGCTCCCTGTTGCCTTTGAAAGCACCAAAGAGGAACGTGATCAGTGATTAAAAGGTGGAGGTGTCATTGTATCCAAACACGACGTGGGGCTGGTCGGGGAAATAAGGGGGGGGGGGGGGGGGATGGACAGTGACTGTTACAGCCAGCTAGGAAGGTGTCCAGAGTGCTGACATGCTGTGAGAAGATAGCTGCAGCAGTGAGGAGGAGGTCATTAATCTCCACCTCTACCTCACAGTTGTAGCCCATCTGATCTGTGTAGCTGCTGAGGAGCCCTTTCAGCGCATCATCAGTGCTGACCTCCCACTGAGAAATGATGTGGTCCTTTGACCACAAGGCTTCATGAAGCTACACCTGACCCAATGCATATGTAGTTCATAATGTATCTGTCAATGGGACTGCCGGTTCATGACATCTGGCCACGATGACGCAATAGCAGTTTTATTACCTATGTGAGAGCTATGGCATGCCAAAATGGTTGTCTGTCACAACATGACAGTGTGTAGAATGGCACAGGCACACTTACTAAATAGTGAACAAGCATGCATCAGATATCTTGGAAAGTACTGTAAAGGCTTTATACTGAAGTTGAGCTGGAACACTTCTTGGTGAAATCATCCAACCTGAATTCAGACACCGCTTGGAGACCATAATCCATATCTGGGGTGATTGCTGGTCAGCAGACTCCCAACTGAAATGAACACACTGCCAAACGTAGTGCTCACTGGTTCTTGCTGTCAGAAGCATTCATCCCTGTGGGTTTTAGTTGCAGAGATGAGGTAGAAATAAAATCGATGCTTATAAATCCATGGCATTTTCCATTACAGCTTCCCACAGCCTGTGACTCAGAAAAAGGAATGCAACCAATAAAAGTGTATATATTAGTAATAACTGAAATGTAGGTAGAGGAGGATTCATGAAGTTCCA
>JAODVN010064863.1:0-10229 GCA_025434125.1 Chologaster cornuta
GACGCAACCAAATTCTAGTCCCTGATTGGATAAGGGGGTTCATTTATTTATGTTAACCCTTTCATGTACCCAAAAGTGGGCTACACATCTTTACAGTCGACTATTGGCCTGTGGGTCTTTAGATGAGACAAACAAACTAACTGTAGCATAGTAGGACACCTATGGCAAGCCGCCATCGGTACTGTGTAGAATATCGCAGAATGCCTAGTTGTTATTATCGACGGGGACATGCCATACGTCACAATGTGGGCGTGACGATCGTGTGACGTAGGACGTGGTTGCTGCTGAACCTTGCTTGGTCTGTTAGAGTCTCTTGTATTTCATTGAAGTCTCAGCGCAGCGATACACAGGTAAGTGCGTTGGTACTGTGTGGTGCACGAATAACACACACTTAACGAGCGAAAAAACGAGTTTTCTCTTTTAAAGATTACGTTTTTAACTAAACCGTTAAGTAGCAGTAGTGGCTAACATAGCTTGTCTTTCTGTACTGGTGCATGCAGCGTTACACAACATTGTTCATAGCAGCAGCAGCAGCTATGCGGTGCAACGTCCAGCCTTATCAGTACCGTAGACTTTCAATATTTCGATCTTCACACTTCGAACTCTTCCTTCGAATTAAAATACATATTGAGTAAAACATTGAGTTAACTTTACGGTAGCCTAGTCATCTTCCATGGGCACAGCATCAACTTAACATGTCCGCACTATGTGTGAAGTGTGCGGCTGCATTATGCTGATAGGAGTCGTCTCCTAATCATCCAAACATTTAACGCACCTAAGATGAATGCAAATATAAAGCTCCTGTTTGTCCTAATAATTTGTTACTATATACACATTGAAACTCGAAGCTTTAGTCATAGGCTAACTAATGTGTGTTGTTGTTGTTGTTATTATTATTTATATATTTGTTTTTAATCTTGATGTCGCTATATTCTAGTTCATCGTTCTAAATAGTTTACACTTACAGTGAAACCATGGTAACCGAAGGAGAGCCCACAGACTTGATCAAAGTACTTCACCTGCTAGTGCTTGCTTTTTCTTGGGGGATGCAGGTTTGGGTAACCTTTATAGCAGGTGAGAAGTGTTTGTACTTCTTAAGCTTTTTTGTGTGATCTAGTAATTGCTTCCACTACTTATGCTATTATATGCATGTCCTTTGTCCAACAGGTTTTGTACTGGTGTCGCAGGTGACGTTGCACACGTTTGGCCTTGTGCAGAGCAAGCTGTTCCCAGCGTATTTCTACTGTCTGCTGGGCAGCAACTTTGTCAGCCTAGCGGTGTATGCAGTGTATCACCCCAGGGAGCTGCTGGACTGGCATGAAAGTGTGCAGGTCAGATACCACATCTATGGAAGGCATGCTTATCTGTTGCTTAAAGGCAGGATCAGTAATTCTTGCCAACTTCCAGCTCAAATCAAACAGTATCGCTCCGCGGCATCTCACACGTTGAAATGCCACTTTGCTTAATTATATTACTATTAACGGAGAGAAGTATTATATTCTTTTTTTTTTTACATGCACAGAGAATGGTAAGCTGGCGAAATGAGAAATATTTAGTGAATTTGACAAACAAGTGTAAAAAAGTTAAACATTTAGCTTGCAATAGCTGACTTTACCTTTTAAATAACCTATCTCAATAAGCCAAGCGTGTAGAGATACACCCGCTGAATAGTACACACAACCATTTGCATCTAGTTTTGTTTTATCATCACAAGTGCAAGTGAACATTGTTATGTTGTGAGGATTACTTTCCTCCTTGACCTCACTATGGCTCCGCTTGTATTGCAGATGGTTCTGTACTTTGTGGCGCTGATCATGGCAGGTCTGAACGCCCAGTGGTTTGGCCCAGCAGCCACTGAGGTGATGTTACAGCTGAGAGAAGTGGAGACAGAGCATGGCTTGGGGAACCAGATCGGCCAGGGCAACCAGAAGGAGGCCTATGCCAAGCTCAAAGAGCAGGACCCCAAATACAGAGCTGGCAAGAAAACATTTGGTCGCTACCATGGGCTTTCTAGTCTCTGTAACCTAATAGGGTTCATTTGCACCACTACCAATTTGGTCTACATTGCTTTAAATCTAAGCACTATTTAGAGGAGGTTCTGCACAACTATAGAAGAAAATGACACTGTTTTCAAATTGTGAGAGGGGCCACCCAATGGGATGGCACTTTTATTTGTACATTTGAATGTAGTTTTTATAAAAACATATTTTCCCCAAAAGTGTTCATGCTTGTATTCATGCTGCTTTAGTACATACAGTCAGTGGCCCATGTGTAACTGTGGTCAGCTAGTTAGCACAAGGCTGGTTAGAACAAGGCAGTTATACCTCGCTCTCTAACACCTCAAAGGACGCTCTGGCTACATACACCACAGCACATTGGGTTTAAGAGTACTTCCACTCTCTTGGGGGAGTTAAGTTCCAGTTCCCGGTGGGACGGACCCCAGTTACACGAGCTATGAACTTCCTCTTCTGGAGTGCCATGGTTCATAAAGGTGTTGAAAACCACTGCTGTTGGCTACAATTATTTCTCACCAACGCTTGGGAAATTTAGATTAAATTAATTATATCTGACTGGTATTTAAGACAACTAATACTTTTAAGCTTTTTTAGCATGAGTACATTTGACTGCCTGCTAACATGAACAGAGATTTATAGTTGATGTAATGTTAAGTGTGCTTTTAGATGTTAGTTTTATATCGCACAGACACAATGCACCTTATAATAAATGTGTACTATCGACAATTATTGACATTAAATTCCATATTGTCAAACTATCTTTTCCTTACATTCACAAATTTTTTTTTACACTGGTCCTTTTATCAAAATCTTAATAGTATTTCCTACAAAATATACTATATTTAAATTAATATGCATGCATTTCTTAATACAATTAAAATAATCTGAACAAAAAGTATTTAGTATACTACGTATTTATTTAGACGGTTTATATTTTTTTGTTGCTCGTTGCATTTTTACTCATAGTATAGCTTATTACCTGAATTCCCACCAGGGGGTGATGTTTGACTAACTGTATGTAGTGGGAATGGTTATGCACTGACAAATTGATTTGTAAACGGCAATGTCAATATTTGCAAGATACTTTACAAATGCGACCTTTTGTCAAACATTCACATTATTTTACATATTTTCTGGAGAAATGTGTCCCAAAGGACATGCTCAAAATACTCTATAAAGGAAATAACGGGCGCTTTAAGCAGGCTAGTTTTAACTTGTGTGACACAGAGCAGATTTTCAGAGTAACGGCATTGAACAATAGGAAGAGTGCTTTGTTGGCCACGAACCATGGATGTGAACGGCACTGTCCCAGGCATGTAGAGCAGCTACAGTAATAACAGCTCTGGATGGCAACAAAACAAATGTCACCACAAAGTAGCTAAATGAAAGAAGAAGCCTAATAGTCTAGATGGTTAATTATTGTTTGCTTAACGTAATGCTTGCCCTGAGATAAACGTTTAAATCACATAGTATAGTCAATGTTCACCTACGTTCTTTTGTAATGCTATATGAGGAAGTAGAATGATGCTGAGGTCATTGGCTTGTTGCTAGAATATATATTTCTACCTAATGTTTTGGCAAGCAAGCTTTGTTGCTTTGGCATTAGGAATGACAATGTTTTAACCAATAACACGTTTGTCCACTCAGTAGTTTGGATAAGATATCAGACATGCGCTACTCAAAACGACAAAATAACCACAAAAGATTATAGATGCTTGGATTGGTAAGTAAATGAATCCCCACTGAAATGTGTACTATTTATGCTGTGGGCTGCAAAGTAGACAAAAGGAGGAAGTTGAAATATAAGTGTCACTGTACTGTAATTCATTAAACTGCATTTGGTTTTCTAAGCCTGCAAGAAAATAAAAGACATAGGCCCTACAGTATTTGCAATTCTGCATTCCCACCTCAATCTATTATTCTTGAATATAATTTAAGTAGGGCCTACATCGTGTAGGTAATTATAGCAGAACTTACTGTGATGGTATTAGATTTCGAATGCTGTTGTACATTACAGACGATAATTGAGTGGCTGGTCTTACTGGCAGGCATTTATAATAATAATAATAATAATAATAATAATAATAAATATATGCGAGCCTACTTTGTTTTATTAATTAATAATAATGTGAAAACGCTGGCAGGCATGCCCTGCTGAAAAACAAACGACAGTAGACTACAATGTATATATTTGCTTCACATAAGTACTGGGCTACATGCATGCTTAATTGTAGCCAGTGGTCTTACTATTCTATACTAGGTGAGTTTGTGTCGTGTCGTGTGCACACAGGTAGGCTGCAGGCACATGGCAGACTCACTCTATATTTGGCTGCCACTATAATAGGACCATAGCCTGGGGAGGCTGCTCTCTGTAGCCAGTGGTTTCACTGTGCTCCCAGTCCCACGCAGAGGGTGCTAGTAGCTACTGTAGCTTTGTACACAACCGAGATCCGGGAGCTGAACCATTCCGCAAAACGCCGAGAGGAAAACTGTCGAGGCGAGGCAAGGAAAAGTCACGTCGGCTGCGACAGGGCGTAAGGATACATCTATTTCAGGTGCACCTTCTACACCACTCACCGCTGGAAATAAGCTATATTTTTAGTAGACCGCACAGGACAACGTATCCTACACGTCGTCTCCTTCTCTTTCGGCAAGGTAAGTTGACACGTTTTCCCCGTGTTTTCGTATTCTGTTGTTCGGCGCAGTTACACATTAAGACTACTCCCATATGGCACAGTACTAGGCATTATCCTACGTGAAATACTTGTTGTCGTACTATTTACTATAGGCTGTTGTGTTCTAAAACATATTTAGATTATCCACCTGCAGTTGTCTCAAACGTGTTCGAATAGTCTACACAGGATCAGCAATATGCTCCAGAAAGAGTAGGCAACAGGTCTATCATTTCAAATGAAACCCATTTATCAATCCTATATTCATAACCCTGACAGCTGCCAGGATAGTTTTAATTTCCTGTCAGGATGGCAGAATGATTGGTCAACAACACCTTACAGCTGAGGGACCTACTGTAGCTGCCATAACCTAAATAAGGTATTCACCACAATGAGCACTGTTTCTTCAGTGCTCAGTCATAAAAGAGGGTCAGTGAGTGTGAAAAAATAAGTTTTAATAGGGACTGTGCCAGTGACATAAATATATTTGTTGTGTTGCTCTGCAGTTCAACAAGTATCCTACTACCACGTCCAGTTGTGCTCACCTATTCTGGTGCTATGGTGCTATTATGGTGTGCAAAGTTTATGCCAAAGTGGCCTGCAGGCAGCCTTAACTTCACTCCGTAAAACATGTGACCGGTGTTACCCCTAGGCTTAGGTTGTGCTATTGTACAGTTCCGTCGTGGCTCCCGTCATGTGAGGACACCAGTGAGTGTTTTACTGTATTTGGCTTCTATTTAGAAGCCCTTATATAAAGTCAGGAAAGCAATAACAAACCCCACATAATGGTGCTTCAACACAGAAGTTGTGCAAAGCAGTGTGTGTTGAGTTGTGTTGTGAACATCCTATTGCTACATCATCCAGACAATACAAGACACTGCATGTTGGAAGTGCTGCACAGGCAAGCTCTGTTGTAAAAAGTAAAAAGCAATAAAATAGCGCAGGCTGTTATGTGTTTTCTGTAGCTCTTTCTTACATAGTCCTTTGGCTGGGCATGATTTGGGATTTAGGACCTTATTAAATATTGAACAGATTTCAAACCATGCACTTTTATCATTAGTCAATCAATAGTGAGCCCCTCCCTCCCCTGTCCATAGACCTAAGTGGTGTAATACTTATCTCTCTGCTGTTCTGGGCATCTATATCTGGCCAGTTAAAAGCTGGGTGAACTGGCCACTAATGGCTCTGTTCAGCAGCTGAGTCCCAGTCTGGTCTCCACGGAGACAGGCCTCATCAGAGAGACGCAGGGCTGGACTGATTCATCAGCTGTGTGGAAGGTAGATGGATCATGGAAGCAAATAGGAAGCTTTTGCACCCATGTCGTGGGTGCAAAAGCCGACTGTTCTCCACCCCCCGGCTACCTCCACTGTCCACCCACTAACACTGTTTGGATGTCTGCCACAAAAGGGCCTAATGGCAGGTAATCTTGCACCTGCCCTGGGGAGCGACGATACGGAGATGAACGGCTGTCATTAACCAGATGACAGATGGAATGGCTTCCCCTTTATCTAGCAAGTGTGAGCTGTTCTACACTTACTGCACTGCGCTTGTAACAAATGATTAATGGGTCCAACACTGAGATTAATCACCTGTGTTAGCAGTGAACAAGCATGGCCATTTCGCTTTGCATTTTAAATCAATGCAGCCTACAGAATATGAGCCTTTTGAGGTTAATAAAACATTCACAAGGCTACCAACAACTAGTGTGTTTCAGCTATACATGGTGATGGTTACGACCACCTCTGTCATAGCACACACACTCAACCTGTTCATGGGAAGGAGATGTCCACAGTCCACTCAATTTGAAATGTCATGCATTTCAGATGAAATACAATTTTAATAAAATGCAACATTTGGTACTGGCATTTACAACTGATGGTGACAGTATTCACGTGTAATTTCTTCAAATGGGCGGCTCTACTTTTAATACACGTCATTTATAATCCCTCACCACGGCCACTAAACGCAGCAACATCTTTGCAGGTAGTTCAAGAATGCTGCATACCTTTTTTAACGATAAGGTGTCGTTTAGGACAAAGAATGCCCGTAAAGTACGAACGTACAAATGTTTAGTCCACTGAATGTACGCAACCATGGTGTTATTGCAGCTAGTGTAGATGTCCAAATGACATGGCTTGCTTAATAATGGCAGGCCTCGTCTACCCAATAAACAGGAACATTGTTTTTTTTACGTGATATTTGAGGGAAAGATTGAGTTTAATTATCAGTCTTGTCTTGCGTCCCATCCCAGCTGTATTAAAACCTGGTCTTGCAGAGCCAGCCTTTGCTTGTGTGAAGTGTGGGACACAGCTCTGGCTTCACTGAATCAAGACCCACCTACTTGACAGAGACATTTTGATTGAGAACAACCGACTACTACATACCTCAATGACCAAGTCGGACATTAAACTTACACTGAGGCATTCTGAGAATTCAACCTGGCTTTGTAGGTCTGTTATAGGCTATGGTTACTGCTTAAAATACTGAACAAATTAATTGCTGTGCACCGGTATTTCGGATAAATACTTGTGAGTGACAATGCTAACAGCCAATGGAAATCTACTTCCTCACTTCCGGAAAGAGCTTGTTGTATACACCATGCGTTCAGCACAGAGTTGCTTATGTGAAGGAGTGCTAATGGCTGAAAGAGGCTGAGACTAAAACTGACCTGACCTGACCCCTAGATGCGCCTTAACACTTGGGATCGTATTCACGGCAGGTTTTCTCCAGAGGAACTAGTATGCTAAACATTGTAATACAAAGGGCGAATTTAATGTGCCGAGGTGTAAAATCTCCCAAATACCATTGTGTTGATCAGCTTGAACTTTGCACTCCCCAAGATGGCCACAAACGACTCCCGGCTCCAGCAGCAGCCATCCCAGAAAGACGCGGCCGACCAGAACTTCGACTACATGTTTAAGCTGCTAATCATCGGCAACAGCAGCGTGGGCAAGACGTCCTTTCTGTTTCGCTACGCCGACGACTCCTTCACCTCGGCGTTCGTTAGCACGGTGGGCATTGACTTCAAAGTCAAGACCGTCTTCCGCAACGACAAGAGGATCAAGCTGCAGATCTGGGTGAGTGACAGATATGTGAGCCAATCACGAGTGACCTCTACCGTATGGCGATGTGTCATAG
Organism: Chologaster cornuta; assembly: GCA_025434125.1. NCBI lineage: Eukaryota > Metazoa > Chordata > Actinopteri > Percopsiformes > Amblyopsidae > Chologaster > Chologaster cornuta. The sequence continues at coordinate 7,826 of JAODVN010064863.1, forward strand.
GTTACCATACTACTGTGTGTCATGTTACGCCCCCTGAGGCACCGGGTCCCCTTTGCCCGAGACTAACATAAAACCCAGCACACTACACAATACTGGTACAAGGTTTTATTTATCACCTGACCACAAGTACAGTCAATAGGCACAGTCGGGGAAGGAGACCGGACCAAAACAACAAACCAAACATAAGAAGGGGAAACTACTGGGCCAACCACGCAATGGGCCGTCGAACCCAGCAGCTTCCCATAAACTACCAAAACCTCCCAACATATAAACTAATAAACAAAGCCACGAAAACAATACCCCGGTCTCCTCCCCACAGGAATAGTAACAGGTACGTGACGGCAGCTCCCTTCAGGCTGGTGGCTCGAGAGGCAGACTGCAGATCAGGAGAGGTTTTTATTGAGGGCCACCAAGTGTAGCTTATTCCCAATCAAGGTCTGGCCCAAAGCTCCTGAAACAACACACAAGTATATCTTAAATTAGGCAGCCGTAACAGTCATTGAAATCCATTGTACTCTGAACATATTAAGGACTTGAGGTGTGTTGTCCATATTATTAATGAATCTCAATGCAGGGCACTGTGTGAGATAAACTGTATGTTAGCCACATTAGCGAGTGGAATGTGTCAGCTCATTAGCTCTCAGAAACGATGCCTTCTAAATTAAACGCTGAGCGGCCCAGGAACTTCTAACGACACCGTTTTGAAATCTTGTTTCAGGAGAGATGCGGATGAAAGCTTGTGTCTTGGTAATTTAGCAAATACAAACCTTACATTTTGATGTTTTTAACGTATGGCCCACACAGAGGGAGGATAGATTCCTAGTACTTTCAGGCTCTGCCATTGGTTATGGGAATAGAGGATCTGCTCGGTTACATTTAAAAAAAAAAAAACCATTTAATACTGTAGTGAGTAATTTTCAATAGCAGAGCCTTAGCTTTCAATTAAGCCTAGTTAAACCCCTAATCTCCCTCGCCTAATTTAACTCTGAATTTTGTTTACTGAGCTCTAGCAATATAACAGTTTATTATGTGTTAGTTTACCTAGATATCACCTATCATACATATGCGTTAATTGCGTCAGATCTTTAAGCTTTGTGTATCTTGGTGCTACAAGTTCGTCATTTTATGTACATACCTGTACAAATCCTACATGCAATGTAATGTATACTGTGTATATACACAAGGCTGTCACTTAAACAGTTTGTCCTATGAGTAATTTAAACCACTAATCTTCTTAAGATGATTTGTAAGATGAATCAGAAAGTAATGAGCCTACACCAAAACACACACACACACACACACACACATCCACCTCCTGGAACAGACCAGCCCTGTTTCTCCAACAAATGTCTCATTACATTAGATTGTGACTGTCAAAACCAACAGAACACTGTGTCTTCACATTTTCCTTTGTCAGTGTTTCAGTTGTTTTGGTGTAGCCACGAGTGCAGTAGCTGTATTGGGCCGTCAAATTCCAGTAATCTCATCAGTGTCAGAACGCAGTTGCATTGTATGTCGGTGAGTGATGGTTACTTTAGCTGGCTGGACAGGAAAATGTAGCCCGCAGAAAAAGGACCTGTTATTTCCCAAGTGCAGGAAGTGCAGGAAGTTCCATATCTGTGTGTGTGTCAATGAAACACAGTGGCTAGAACAGTGTATTCAGAGGGCGTGGGAGCTCCAGGCATGTGCTAACAATGAGCCCTACCTCAGACGTACACATGTGCAGCTACGCAGGTCTGATGATCACCTCAACACAGACCTCCTGCTCCTATTGGAGAACACAGAGGAGATCTCACCGACGGCCGTCTTTTAAGCCAGCTTGCAAAGCCTCCATTTTTGCGAGACGGAAACCAGTCTTCGGCCGGATAATGCACCGCATGACCAAAAAACGCACCAAATGTTAAAACAAACCGACACAAGCGCGCATGCAAGCGGCGAACATTGTTCATGTCTCATCTTGTGTGTGTGTGGTCTGCATATACTGTGTGCCTTGTCTACTCTCAAGAGTATTAACGTGACATTACACACACGTGTGTGTTTGTGAAACTACAGCCATTGTACGTCATGTTGTGCAGCAAGCCGTTGTAAAAGCAGGTGACACATGAATAAAGATGCCGACCCCACTGACGTCATTGGCGATGACCATCGGCCTGTTTCAACTCCCCTCGTCGTTGTGCATACGCTGTAGGGACCTGCCTTTTGTTTACGGCGAGCAGCTGATTACTGCAGCCTTGGAGACGGTCTGTTTGTTTAGACGTCCCATTACCATGCCAAATATTTGATCAAGCCTGTGTGAATCAGATAAGCATGGAGCTGTACTACTTCAAGGCTAAGTGAAGCACAAATTGCACCTGACATACGGCGGACTGCCATATTGAATGGGAGAGAATGGAACCGTTGCTTT
>JAODVN010064972.1:0-10228 GCA_025434125.1 Chologaster cornuta
GGATACATGAGGATCTTAGTCTGCTTTAGCACAGTAATGCAAGAAATGACACTTGAATAGCCATTCTTGTTCTTCCCTTCTCAAACAAACCTGACCTAATCGGTGACCCACTAGCAGGTTGCTTCTTATTTTAGCAACAGAGCAAAAGGCAGAGGTGCTAAGCTGTGTACCGGTGTAACCACAGCGTTAATCACGGCCCTCACATTGAGACACTCGTGTGTGTGCTGACAAAATGTGTGTGTGTTTCTAGGCTGGCACCGTGCGGGATTCCATGGCCAAGTCTTTGTACAGCGCTCTGTTTGACTGGATTGTCTTCAGGATCAACCACGCCCTGCTCAACATCAAGGACCTTGAGGAGACCACCAAGGTGGGGCTGCAGCACGTTAATGTAGCATTATGAATGTGTGTTAAGTACAGTGGCGCTACAAGATGCAAGCTGCTATATTAATGCATGCTTTGTTTCACGGGAACACATTGAGAGGAACATTGCGTTCTGCTCTCTTCCTAGATCCTCTCAATCGGAGTGCTGGACATATTTGGCTTCGAGGACTATGAGAACAACAGCTTTGAGCAGTTCTGTATTAACTTTGCCAACGAGCGTCTCCAGCACTACTTCAACCAGCACATCTTCAAGCTTGAGCAGGTACTGTAACCCCCGGGTGCACCTTTCCTGTTAACCTGTCTGCCATGACTACTGCCGCTCCCAACCACTCGCCCACGTATCGCCCTACTGCAATGGCCGTGAAACAATGACTGAATTCTTTACCGTAATATTCAAGGTCCCTTGTTGTGACCTTGGCAGCCATGTGACTCACCGCAGCCCTTCCCTATGAGCACACTCACATAGGTATGGTTCCTCAGGTGGACGCATTTGACTTCAAAGGGCCTTTAAGTAAGAAGTGCGTGGTCAAGTCAAACATTGACTAAACGTCCTGCCATGTTTGCATTGGCGCAACCACTGTGACACTGTGTCCCCTTCATTTGTTATGCGATGACACGGGTGCCGGCATGCTTAATGATTCCTGTACTGTACAAAAGGTACTTGTTCACAAAGCCTGACTTCACTGTGGATTTAGAAATGTGAGGTCACTCTTAAGAAGTCTTGTTGCTTGGACAACATTAGAAAACTCCAAATCTCTCTTCCTGTCAGAGATTTAAATTGTGTTCTTCAGGTGAGCTGTTTTGCGGTGAAATCTATCCACCTCTTAAACAGGTATAATCCACGATACCCATTTGCTGACATAGGGGTAACAATGACAGCAGTCATCCGAGCAAGACAAAGACATAGGCCAAGGAGACGTGCTTACATGTTCCCCGTTAAAAGCAACATTTTAGCTTGTTCGTCTTTTAATCATCCATCTTTTTTTTGTAATTTATATTAATAATAGTTCCACCTTGCTACTAATCGCTGCCATAGCATTAGGTTGTTCCATGATGGATACATTTCACTGCTTTTTCAAACCGCGAGCCATACATTATGAGCTGCAAGCTTGACATTCAATGTACAATGACGTGTGTGTGAATATTACAGTAAAACTTTAAAGTAACCTCACTGTAGCATTTGTGAGTCATTAATACAATCAATTATTAATGAACTCTATTTTCTTTTGCAAACCTTAAAGTAATCAAATTGCTTTGATTTCAGTAAATGGACAAGTCATTAACTGTGACAGTCTCAAAATTCGATTTGCTACTGTAGCCGCTAAGGTGCACAGGTATTTGATGAATGACTTGACAATTCTGCTAAAGTTATTCATTTAAGCTTTAACGTGCACATGCAAATACATTACCTGCACGGGTTATAACTCATTTAAAGTTTTCTTTCCTTTCTTCCTTCTATTTTTATGGGGAGCTTGTTTGGACATATTTATGGCATCAGTCAATATAAACGTGCACAGTGACAATGTGTAGTGAGCACTAAATGATGGGCCATGTGTGACTCACGCCCTGTGGAATCTATTGGCATATGTACTTTTAAACATCTGTTTCCCTGTCATAATTGTTTCAGGGTCCCTGGATGACTTTGTGAATGTACTGTGTGATGATCCTAAAAGTCCAGGTTTATGAAAATCATGTAAATAGTACTTATTCCTTCACAAACCATATCTGTTAGAGAGAAGTGCTTTTTGGGAAATCTGTAAACAGTGGAATATAGCTGTTTTTTTGTTTTGTTTTTTTTTTGCAGAAGTTTTCTCCAGTCAATGTTGTAGACTTTTTTTGAACACTTGTAATTATCATAATACAACTAGTACTGGAAATCCAACTAGTATTGCTACTGCTTTTGTCAACTGTACAATTGCACAAATTGTATTATTTGAGTAAATGTGTGAGGATTACAGATGCAGGCTATTCTTATACGATGTCTGAAATATGTTCCCTCACTGGAATCAAGAAAATGCCTTGTAACTTGAAACTGGGCCAGAAATATGAGTAAATGAGGAAGTAGATTTAAAATCTTATCAAATGAAGGCATCTAACATAGAGGAAGCAGAAGCATAGAACACTATAATTGTTTTGTCTAATCATTTACTACAGTCTGCTCTGCTCAATTAAGAATATGTGTCATTACACATCCAGATGTACCTGTGTATAATAAAGAAATACCCTTGCTTTAAAAGTGCTCTGTTATATTTTAAACATTAACTGAACAATTTTATAGGCTATACAATAGTGGAGTAATTTCATCCCGAGAAGAGAATTGCATCACAAACCATCTGTGTGTCTGAGCACGGTTTGTGTGCGTGTATCCCAAAGCATTTATTTTGGTCTAAGATGCATTATTTGACATGGTGGCAGAAAGTCGTATAGCTTTTTCGAGACAACAGATAAGATTGAACTTTGAAAGACCGGTGAAATAAGTGAACACAGGTTTGTTGTAGCCATGCCAGTTGTTTTACATTTGCTGATGTTTGGTTATACATAAGTTACGACCATTCAAATTCAGTTTGTACTGGTTTTGTCAACATGAAAGATAATGGAATTTCAATATTTGCCTTAGTTGGAAATTCATGTAAACGTGCACAAATTTGTGAAGAATCACATTCCATATTGGGCTTTTCGTTTATTTCAATTACTGCAATTCTTGAAAAATGTTCTTTGCATAAAGGTTTATTTGGAATGACCTGGTTTTGTTTAGTATAGCTTTGATTTGTAATAAAATCATGCTTTAGGACTCTTTATTTGGGCATTCACTTCCGAAAAAATTTGATGAAAGGATAAAAAATAGTTTGAGGGAAAGACTATGCTTAATGCTAAGAATGTCTTTATTAGTAAGAGGCCAGACATACGCTGTGAGTTTCATAGCACACCACATTGTGAAAGAATGTGTCCTCTTTATACAACTTTGTTGGAATTTAAAATATCCTTTTAGTATTTGGTATGCATCTGTTTTTAAAGATGTATCATTTCATATTTTGACTTTTTTTTTCACGTCTTTGATAATCTCATTAGTGTGTTTTTAATAGTTTATTGTTGCATTTATTTGTGGTTTAAATTAGTCAAATTGAGTGGGAGCTCCATTGATGTCCTTTCTCTTTGTATTGTGTACAGGAGGAATACAGGGCAGAGGGCATAAGCTGGCATAATATTGACTACATTGACAACACAGGCTGTATCACCTTGATCAGCAAGAAGCCCACAGCCTTACTCCACCTGCTGGACGAGGAGTGCAAGTGAGTCAGACAGCCTGGCTCCTCATTTTAACCTTAACTATACAGCTTTGTTTCTGTCAAACCCAACACAATTTTCACATTCTTTTACTGAAGATTTACCTCCTATGATTTGGAGATTAGCTGGACCGTATAACGGCCTACCATATGCAAATCACATTTTTGGTAGGGTTTATATTTTTTTTTGTTTTTTACCTGTCCAACCAGTTCAAATTAAATAGTTCCACTTCAACTAGACCCTATACAAAAAATGTTTATGAAGCCTCCATCCTGATGAATCTATAAATAATAATAATCTAAAGCATACATAGCTCTATGGGGCAACTCTGTACACAGAGCATTATCATATCTTTAACATTGTAAGTGAAGGCTAACTGAATTATATGGGGCATGATCACAAGCCAATGTCTGTGTCTATCACTGTGGGTATAATAGTGTTTCCTACTCTCTAGGGGGAAGCTTCATTCCAGATTAATTTAGCTCTTCTTTCTTATTTCTGTACAGTTTTACATTCTTAGTGCCATTACAGTTGCTTTTTAAATACACAGCCAATTTACTAGCAGTACTCGCGCAATCACTGCAATTAGATTATTTATTATGGAGGTAATTTCCTATTAGATTATCCTGCATAAAGGAAGTAATAGCTCCTGCCTCAGTTTGGACACACATCTCTACCACTGAATGAAAATCATCTTGGCTGTGTGTTTTTCATAGCTCATATTTCTCCTCCTCTAAACCCCTGGTGTCCCATCCTTTCTTCCCTCTTCCTGTGAGCGGTTGGTTTTCTGAGGAGCCTCTGTCTCTTCTACAGAGTTCAGAGGAACAGGGAGTTGATCAGCCCTTTACCACCAATACACTATATAAATGCCACAGATTTGAGATTATATATAAATGCTTAGCTCAGCCCCTCTCCAGTGTCACATAATAATTAAATGGCATTGAGATTTTAACATCAAATATGTTTAGTTCTTCACAGCATTGAGTGCAGGATAGAATTTTGTGTGACTATTATACGTCACAGTTCAAAAATGGCTAATTTGCTGTTGAGACAGTCAATTATCTAGACTGAATTGCAATATTCTGTGTTGATGCTGATACCAGAACATCATTTTTAACATCCAACCACCCACATTAAATCCAGTAGAGTGGAAAAACAGTAAAATAACACTGCATATATATTTCATTGCATGGAGGCCTATGTAAGACACAAATGTGCATGATGACTAGAATACTTTAATCTAAAAGACCCAATCCTTTGTTTGCCTTTTTCAGCTTTCCACAAGCCACCAACCAGACGCTGCTGGACAAGTTCAAGCGGCAACATGAAGGGAACCACTACATTGAGTTCCCTGCTGTCATGGAGCCTGCCTTCATTATCGGACACTATGCCGGCAAGGTCAAGTACGGTGTCAAGGTCAGTTGTGCAAAGACAAAATGCAGCCTCGTTTTGGCTTTGATTTGTAAACCTGTAAACTGCTGGGTAACATCTCCTTTTGTAAACTGTGTTTGGACTTTGCATGACACACATTCATCCACTGATCCAGTGGTTCTCAAAGTGGGACAGGAGTCCCCAAGGGATTGTGAGATGCAGTTGTATTTACTTTTTTTAATAGAGTATCAATATCTTTAATTCAATTCTGTTATCTGTTATACATTGGTCTTTTATCTTTCATAAATCTGGTTTTGTTTGAACTTCTAACATGGAAGTTTGCTTACAAAAGTAAGAACATCAGAGACATGACATGGTGTAGTTGTGCCACACACTGTGGTTCTAATTAAAACTATATTGGTTACAGTAGCATATGTGAATGGGTTTGCATGTGTTAAGTACTGTTACAAGAACATCCTGGGTTTGAACTCAACATGAGGGCCATGGTTTTTGACATGCAAGATATTTGTTTTGCCCGATACGATGCGATTTTCCAATGGAAGCCGGTGAAACCGATTTCTTTTTTGTTTTGTCCGCAATTTCGGCCAATAGTGAGTTTATACTTTTTATATAATGCATTAATTGTTATTAAACATAAACACAAGAAATCGGGAAGTATGGGCCATTACAGAGGAAAATCTGACTACCACCATAATATGAGAATACATATATTCTCATATTTCTTGTGGAAATCGTCCAATTCCATCTGCTGCCAATTGTTCGGTGCACCCCTATTAGAAGATATAGAGTGGGATTTATTCAAGTTAGATATTGATGTTATTGTCCACGTTAAAAGGCATTAACCTCCTTTAGCAAGCTGAATCAAATGGACTGGTCTTCTGTCCGTTAATACCCTCTGTGTGTGTGCGTGCGTGCGTGTGTGTGTGCGTGCGTGCGTGCCTTCCAACACACAGGACTTCCGTGAGAAGAACACAGACCACATGCGGCCGGACATCGTGGCCTTGCTGAAGAGTAGTAAGAAGGCCTTCATCTGTGGGCTGATGGGCATCGACCCGCCTGCCACATTCCGCTGGGCTGTGGTGCGGGCCTACTTCAGGGCCTTGGTGGCCTTTAGAGAGGCTGGCAGAAGACATGCGCAGAAGAAGATGGGTATGTGTTCACACCAGCGTTACAAGGATATGGTTGGGCAAGAGAGTTCATATTGGTTCAGATAGGATATGACACAGAGTGGTGACAGTTGGACTTCATCACGTAAAAGCACAACTTCCTTATTTTTATTAGTACAGTATGGCCTTTTTTTGTCTATTCACCCTGTTTTCGATCCAATCGTACAATAGGCTTGTCTATATTAAACTTTATCTTAAGTAATTTACTTAAGTTTTGCCTGACTGACAATGACTTGAAATATTCCCTTGTTGGTTGTTGTCAATGGTTTCCTCTGTCAAAATGATCTTGTGGTGCTCAATGAGGTTTATAGAGTTCAGATATAATTGAGACCAGTAGAGGTAAAGTAAATTGGTTTAGTTAATTCAGTTCAATTGCACCCCTCGCTATTTCGAGTTAGTTACGTGGATTTACAGTACATTGAAATGATGAGGGTGCATAGTTACAGTGCACACACTAATGCTAATTAAGTCAAGAAAATGCATTCACTGTAGGTGTCATCTCATTGGCCCATTTAATAATTGGAGGAATATATATCACAAAGCAACATGCCCACTTTAGCAGTTACCGTTAAGCAACACCTAAACTAGTGTTGAATTAAAAATCGAGCAGGAATTGAATATGATCATCATATCGCACAACGTGCGCCTCTGTGCGCCTCTCAAGAAACACTCCTTTCCTTTCTGTTGTCAAACGTTCCTTTAACTCTGCACTCTGTATCACCGGCCACACTGTTGCAGTGCTAGTAGCGACGCCACTTGTTTGACTAGTTTTAGCTTTATTAGCTTTGGTTCCTTACAAAGGCGTTCATTCCCTGTCTTAGCATGTCAAGCTCAACACTAGCTGTGTTGTTTTGCAGTAGTCCGTCTGGTATTGCGTGTAGTCTGTTCAGTGTAAAGCTGTTGCTTTGACCTGCTCTCTTCTACTGCTGACGGAGATTTAGGTACAGTTGTGTCGAATATCGCTTGCTTTTGCTCCCGCACGTCTTTACAGTATTAGTACATTCCACCTACATATACACAGTATACAAGACTGACAGTTATGTATCGGGAGATGCTTTCACACTTGGTTTGACTTATCAGTCATGCAGCACAGCTCCATTTTAAGTCACAACTTGAGGGTGTGAACTGACGTCCCCCAACCTGACTGAGCTGGGAAGGCACAGTGCAAGCCACACTGCTGCCGTCAGCAACGTGACGATGAGTTATCTTCTCTCCCAAGACGTCTGGCTCAGGCAGCTCCCTGTCTGGTAGATGACTGCATCTGCTCACCACTCTTCACTATCTAATCTGTCATCTCTCTCTCTCTCTCTCTCTCTCCCTCCCTCCCCTCTACTTTCCTGTCCTGTGTTTTCTCATTTCCCCCTCTTGTTTTGCTTCTCCAAAGGGCATGATGACGCTGCGGCTTTGAAAAGTGTGGATAGCTTTAGCTTTCTGCGGCACCCTGTGCACCAGAGGAGCTTAGAGATCCTGCAGAGGTGCAAGGAGGAGAAGCACAGTAAGGCTGCCTCATGACATGTAACTCCTTCCTGCTGCTGATGGGGTGGTGGGTGGGAGAGGCAGAGCAACATCCTTCACCCTGACCTGCCCTTCACAGAGCTCCTCTTCACAGTAGCTGTGTTTACATGGACCCCAGTACTCCGATTGGAATCGGGTTACAAGCCCAACCCGAATGAAAATGCTCCATATAAAGCACCTCAGTCGGAAGAGAAACGGCCTATCCCAAAGCAGAGGGGTAGATAACCCGTTCCGTATCCCAGGCTATTCTGCAGAGCCACTATTGCAACACACACAAAGACGTGAATGAGAGTTAGTACCTGCAGCCGTACATCTCTCCACCAGTCGCACACAGCTCAGAAAAGGTTGTTGACATGAGTGTCCATGTAAACACAGCTACGGTTGTGCCCACACGGGGTCTCAACCTCCTTGAACATAGCCTGCTGCCCTGTATGGGTCACCTATGAACAAACATGGAAGCACTGATTCAGCCAGGGATCCCCCACCTTAGCGTTCTCTTATTTGGTCTGTCTCTACTCCCCCTGTCCCCCTCTATCCTCTCCCGCCCATGCCTGTGGGCGAGCTACTGTAGCATGCTGTCTACTAGCACGCTTCGGCCATCTTGTCACTATCAAATGCAAATGCATGCATCTTAGGCCTCTGTTAACCAGCCTTGGTGGAGCAGAGTGACACAATAACACTGTGGTATGAAGCTGGCCTCTGCTCTCCTCCTGTCTGAGCTGTAGGGGCTCTTCCAAGCCAACTCACTTTCTTGGTATTGATATGAATGGATAGATTGGTGATGGTGGTAAGAGAAGGGCATTGTATGTTGAGGTTTGGGATCACTGTCACTAACATACTCGATGTCAGAAGATTGACGTGATAAATGCCAGCTGTTGACCTGTATGTGCTGTAAGGGGGTTTTGTATACAGTACATTATATTGAAGTGTGTACATTGTTTATTATAATATTACAATAATGCATTTTTGTTTTGTTGTGTTCTGTACCAACCTGCAGCGCCAGATGAAACTGAAAATGTTACACAAAGTGGTGAATCTGAAAACGGTATACTGTCACTGTAGCTGTGTGAACACACTGTAGTTATTTCAATCACTTGACGCTGTCTAACACACTAATAAAATCACCCAAAGCATCACTGTGATCAGCTGTAGGTTAACCTTAACTGCGAGTGTATGGATTATACCACCTGCTCTGGCAACTGACCTATAGAAAAGAGAAAACGTTAAAATGATTTGATGAATAAGTCAAACCTAATAGTCTAGACTAAACAAGAGTCTGTACTTCTCACAACACTAACTAAAATATCCTCCTTAACAGCCCCTAATTAACCCCTCATGTTGTATTACCACCCATATTCCATTCAACAAAACCACTCATTTCAATGACATCACATGGTGCCATTTGGTTTCCTGTTTGCAGGTTTGTGCTTGTGTGTGTGTGTGTGCGTGCATGCCTGTGTGTGTGTGTTCTCTAACATGTCCACATCTCATCTGTCTGTGATCAGGTGTGGCCTGGAAGGTTCCACGCATCCCACTGTCAGACCTACAGGGCAGCAACACCATTAAGGACAAGTCATCGCGGTGAGTCTGCTGTGCTGAGACAGAGGGGATGGACTTGATGTAGCCTGCATGTGTGTGTGTAGACCAGATTGTGTGTAATAATAATAATACATTTTATTTTGGACGCCTTTCTCAACATCTTGCTTTGCAAAAACAAAGATATAAAACAGTTGGCTGAATTATACATACATTTTATCTAAGAAATATATATACAAAATAAAAAAAATGAAACAGTCAGGTAGCTGACATATACATACTATATTAATAATCATTTGATCTGAGAAATATATACAAAATATACAAATAAAAAAAACAGGTGAGAGTGGAACAAAGGGTCAAACATCATAGCCAACCTTGAAGAGGTGGGTTTTGAGGATCTTAGCAAATGAGGGGACCGTGGCATGTCGAATGTGCAGTGGAAGTTTATTCCAGAGTCTGGGGGCAGCTAAAGGCCCGAGCCCCCATGGTGGAGAGGTGGACCTCCTCTACAGGTGTACAAACCAGGTTGTGTGTATGTGTGTGTGTAGAGCAGTCTATGTAGACCAGGCATGCTGTATTTACAACAGGCCGTAAGCAGCTCAAGACTGTGGCCTGCTTGCAAAACACTACTGTTGTAGCACAGATCAGCAGTCCATGCTCACAGCCCCTCCTCTAAATAAGATGCGTGACCTCTGATCCCCCCCCACACACACACACACACACACACACACACACACACACACACGACTCAGTCCCTCGCAGCTGCTTCCATGGTGATGTAAGGTCAGAGCTATGCATTATGAGGAGTGTCCAGGGAGCGTCCTCAATTCTTATTCCTGGGTCCAAATGCGTTTTGAAGCTTTTACTGTACGTAATTGTTTATGTGTTCAGTATATGGACTGTGACCCTTCTCCCTATACATTTCTATAGCTGTAATTTATTATTCTCCC
>JAODVN010065079.1:0-10228 GCA_025434125.1 Chologaster cornuta
GAAGAATAATAAACAGGCCCATTAGGCTTAATAAGCCTCATTGAGTTCAATGTCATTGTAATCGAGCATCTGGGTTTGCCTAACTGGATAGATATTAATAAAACAATAAACAGACACCATGCGTTAACTTGTAATCCCACTCTTTATTCTTCCTTGCCTTGGCGCTCCTTTTCAACTTGACCCCGGAAGCCCATCTCACACACGCTACCGGTCGCCCAAAGGGACACACCTAACTAAATGAGTTAATAGTAAAGTATAACAATAACTGTAGAACTAAAATATCTGTTACATATGTTCCTTCCTCAATTAAGAAATGTCCCGTTTCATCAAAACAACTAATTGCATTAAATAACATGCCACTGGCAGAAAATAAAAATATGTATATATGATTATTATTAAGTAAATGTAATTATTATTAAGATATTAATTATATTAAGATACTCCATGCGTATAGTAGCTAATACATTGATCCTTTGTCTTTCTCTCTCTAGTGCTCTGTTGATAACAGGTGTGTTTGATCGAAATGTAAACTGTCGGAGAGCAGCCTCAGTAAGTGTTGACCTGTCCTATTTCTGCTTTAGTAAAAGAACGACCATTAACTGGGCTGACGTTCTTAATTTCCATCTCTTTGTCCTAGGCCGCCTTCCAGGAGAATGTGGGAAGACAGGTTTGTGACAAGACCTGACTATTAAATTATGACTTTAATACCAGTCCTTTTTAACTGTGATTTCTGATTTGTCTGCTGCCAAACCTAAGGGCACTAGTCTTGTTGTTTAACACAAGTCCACTCATGGTATATTCTGAACACAGACCTCCGTAATCTGTTGTTTAAATACTCTTGTCGCAGGGTACATTTCCTCATGGCATTGACATCCTAACTGCGGCAGACTACTATACTGTTGGTAATCTCACCAACTGCTTTCTAAGCATTAGGTAAGAGGTATTTGGATATATGCCAAGGTCATCTGTGCAATAGTTAGTTAAATACTCTGTAAGGTACTGTTATTAGTCTGCAGTGCTTTGTATCAGATACATCTTCAGATCTTAAATGTTTGAAATACATTCCCGTAGCTGGCACATTTTTCATAAACAGATGGTCATGCCTAAACTTTCAAACTGGATAAATATGTTTTTGTTAAGCCATTAGTGACCGAACTAATCCTTTCGCCTTATTTTTGGGGTTGATCCCAAATGCTTTCTTATTTGCAGTGTCTACATAGCAAGTTTTCCAGAGTACACAACTTCTATGATTGACCACTTGGTATCCATGAAAATCAACCACTGGGACAGGTAAGCCCGTATGCTCTCCAAACATAATGCATAATGTTTGCACTAAAGATGTAGTGTGGATATCTGTAACACGTTGAGAAAAGACAAGCAGGGTATAATGACTACTTATGTGGTTTTCAGGGCAATCCGAGAGCTAGCTACCAAAGCACTTCACAACCTGACGCCTCAAGCACCTGATTATATGGCAGCGACAGGTAAACGATATCACCTGACCTGCAGAGAAAATAATTTGCCATGCATTGGACTGTGTTGTCTTTTAAATGGACTGAAACCTCCTGTCATTTGGCATTTGTCTACTAAACGGTCCAATTTATATCTTTCAGTTTTGCCTCACCTCCTACCTATGGCAATGGGTATTGACCTGCATGCTCGACATGGGGGCATACTGGCCTGTGCAGAGATCACCCATGCCTTGTACAAACTGGGTGCACAGACAAACAGGTAGTTGCATCAGGTCCTTAATTACATGGCTAATCTAACCAACGGTTCCATAATCGGTTTGTTTAGCGATTTGCATTCTCTGATGGCACACATACAAAGTTACATACGGTCCCCTCCAGACAACTTTAAAACCCTGTTTAGTTTGCCCTGCCAAGGGATGGGCTTGCCCTGCCCTGCACCAAGCCAAGCCAAGTGTGCGTTGGAGCCAGCACTGCATGTTTCCAACAAACGTGTTTGGATGAACATTTGTGATGTAACAACTCTTGGTGTATCTAAAAAACATCTAAATTGTCACAATGCTGTGCGCACCTACCCCCCCCCCCCATCTGCAACACACTCCAATCTCCAAAGGTTTTTGTACAGTTGTAGGTATATATGTATAGTGTGTAGGCTATTTGCAGATTAACCGGAAAGTCTCCATATTTTTCATAGCCAAATTTTGGCAGGTACGAGAATGCCAAAATCAATGAAGTACAACGGAAATGTATTGGCGTGGAAGGGGTCTTTAATCTCTTGCGTGGCGTATTTTCCCTTCCCGTATGTCTAGACCGGTGGCAGAGTTAATCTCCTCTGAGTGTATGGCTGGCTTAAAGAACATTCATCAGACTGTGAGTCTACTTTGAACAAACTAAATAAATTGCTTTGAGCCAAGTAAACATGCATTGTTTATGACCATTTGTCCTAACTGGCCACATTGCTTGATATCCTTCCAGCTGTGTGACAGAAAGCAGTACAGGTAAACAGGACATGTTTACCTGTATTTTTGTAACCTTATTTGTACACAATATACATTATTTACAGTGCAGTGAAAGTGGCATGATATCATGCTAAATATACTGTAATAGGGCTGTATTTTTCTAATTTAGGGGTTTCGGTGGTGAACTGATGCGGCCTGCAAGTAAGTATTTCAATAAACAGTTGCAGCATATGGTAAATAATGTTTCTAATGTGTTGCAGTAGAGTATGTGCAGATGCTACTTATTAGTTTTGTCTATTCCACAGCTTGTTTTCTGATAGAGAAAATGTCCCTCTCCAAAATACCTTTGGACGACTCGGTCATCAGTAGGTTATTTTTATACAGTATTCAATTTATCCCGTCTTTACTAATTGTCATAGCAGTAATGTAATGCATGTAACATGACAGGATGAATAAAGTCAATGGCGTTATTAGATTACCAAATACCAATATCACAGTGCTACATCGGTGCTCTGAGTTATCATGACTCTAATTCCAGCTGGATGGCAGTGGCTCATTGATGACACGCTAAAGAGCCTTCACCTCATGTCTGCAGGGACTAGAGACAGCATGAAGGTACTGTAACAACAGTCATCTCCTTGAGCCTAGGTAGATGGTATCTGCATTTTGTTCAATTGTAGCCCGCTACTACAACAAAATATCAACTTGACGGGTGGTTTAAAGCAGGGGTTCCCAACGACTGGGCCGCAAAGCACTACCCACTTGGGTGTGGGTAGCTAAATAAAACATGTACGTACAGTGGTGACTAGGCTAAGTTCATCACCGGCCTTCCACTCTGGTACAAGCCTAGGCACCTTTCACTTGTGTTCTCTATAACAGCCATACCAGGTTAGTGAGTGAGTAACTATTGTCAAAGTGGGGGAATGTTTATTTTTTCTGTGTTTAGCTCATATTCAACAGGAAACTAACTGAAAATGACCACTGGTCTAAATAGCCAAACTATGCACAAAATGAGTTTCAGATATCACTTAAGGCTGCAACTAACAACATGGATATTGAAATAGCCACTGCTTTTCATATGCGCTACATTATCACCACAAACTATGTAATAACCTCTGCGGTGGCTTTGGTGTTTGTTTGACTAATCTTGTCTTGTTCCTATGGTCCTCCTGGTTCTGCAGCATGCCGCTGTGTCTGCTCTGGCGGCTTTGTGTCAGGAGTACTACCAGACCAGGGCTGGCCAGGCCCATTGTCACACACAGGGTGAGGAGAAACATATGCTTATAGCATTATATAGCTCGCTTCCCCTCTCGACAGGGTTGTTAGCTGAACCACTTTGCTTGCTGCCGTAAGTTCATTTAAACGTTATCGAGCAGCACTTTTTAAAAAATCTGAGTGTGTGTGTGTGCGTGTGCGTGTGCGTGTGTGTGTGTGTGTGTGTGCGTGTGCGCACACAGAGCTGTTGGTGTCCCAGTACACTGCTTGGCTGAAGTGCCCAGAGGTGCTGACTCGCAGTGGGTCTGCCCTGGCCCTGGGTTCCCTGCCAAGCTTCATGATCCTGGGAAAGCTTCAGCTGGTGCGTTGTCCCACCACATTCACCTTCACAGCTGCTGACGCGTAGACACCGCACACACACGCACCTCACCCCGTCTGTGCCCTCTTGCCTCTGCGCCGCCAGGTCCTGGAGGCCCTCCACCCGATACGCATCGCAAACAAAGCCGAAGTGAACTTCATAGACGCCAGGAGGGATGCAGCCACAGCCATCGCTCAGTGTGTATTTGTGTTTGTTGTTTCCGTGACGTTTACATCGTGCCGTCGCCCTACCGCGCTGGCGCCTGAGTAATGTGAACGCGCTGAACGCATGGCGGTGGGGTCTGCAGCCTGTCTCCGGGCCCCAGCGCCGCGCAGCTCAACGGCTGCAGCGCTGAAGTCAACAGCCGCCTCTTCCTGCTGGACCTGAATGACGACGTCTGCCGTTCGTTCCCCTCCACTAGATCTCTACTGAGAATCCATCACCCTTATCTCCAGCTGCACCGTCTTGTCGCAGGCCTTATCTGCCATAGTCGTTTGCACCATTATTCAGTATGTTTGCTTTAGCGGTGGTGTCATCATCATATTAGTTGTTGTTGCTTGTTTACTCGTTTAAAGATCGTTAGTTATCTCTCTGAAGAATCTTGCATGTCCTAACAACCCCCACAAAAGTAAATCACTGCCATCTGTTTCCAAACTAATGAAGTGTGTTTTTCCTGCACCGTGCTCGTATCAGAGTGTGTGTGAAGGTGGGTGTGGCCGCTCAGGGCTCGCCAGACACAACGGTGTGCGCGCACAACGTGCGGCAGGTGTACGCCGCCCTGCTGGACGCGATGGGCGACTACACCACTGACAGCCGGGGGGACATCGGGGCCTGGTGAGTGTGTGTGTGTGTGTGTGTACACGCACGCAGCCCGTATATCTGCCTCTCTCCCCCCTGGGGTGGAGGAATGCGCTCCTTCTGTGTGAGGGAGCAGCTGTCTGTCTCGCTGGTGGCCCCGGGCCATGCTAACCTACTCACTGGAATGTCACTCGGCTTGTCACCTTGTGTGTGTGTGTGGTGGGGTGGGGCCGCAGCCACTCTCCATTCTCTCTGACTGGCCACACGTAGCGTGGACGGCCCCTCTGCTTTTGTGTGCAGCCGTTACAGGATGCTAGCCTCTTGCATTGTTTACTCACGAGGTTCAGTGCATTGTGTTCAAAGCCCAGAGAGCTGAAAATCATGTTCCACTGTTTCTCCCTACACCTGTTTCCACCTGCTCAGGTGAGAGTGTTGCCTAACTGTTGCACCTCTCGGCGGGGTGTGACTTTCAAACGCATACCTCCAGTTTGCCTTTTAGACAAACAAATTGTGCCCTGGGGCTTATTTGACTGTAAAACTGCGAGAGACATGGCAAAAACAGCAGCAGACTGTATATTTATCTTTTGTATTTCACACCACTTCATTTTGTTTTATAAGAGATCAATAAATGAGTAGATGGAAAGGAATAATAATGAGTGCCGTAATTAACTTGTGTGTGTGTGTGCGCGTGTGCTTCAACGCAGGCTGAGAGAAGCTGCCGGATCCAGTCTGTTGGATGTGACTCTACTTGTGGCCAACAGTGCCCCCGAGCTGCTTTCCCCTGACCTGTGAGCTTTAATGTGACTTGCTTTCAAATTGATTTCATGACAATTGTGTGAAATTATTAAATCCTTTTGTATTATTTATATATATTTGCTCATACAGAATGCTCTGACCAAAACAGGAGGTTGTAAAACTATATCCTTGTGTAATATATCCAAATAACATTAAGAAGCTCCTTAGGGCATTGTATTTGTTGTGAATAAGCCAAGTTGCACCATTCATCTGTATAACAATGTAACGTGGTCATTTGTCTGGGTACAGGGTAAACCAGCTGATGTGCTGCTTGGCCCGGCAGGCAGCAGAAAAGATCGACCGCTACAGAGCCCACGCTGGCACCATTTTTCTGCGACTCCTCCACAGCACAGAGCCTGCAGTACCACACATCCCCCACCGAGAGGAGCTACTGAGTATCTTTACACCGTGAGTGCCTGCCCTGAAGCTAGTAACATTCAACAACAGGAGTTGGCACATTGTGAAACTATGCACCGTCTAGATTTCCTTTCAAATGTAAAGTGTTTCAGCTAGGCAAATAGAAATTTAAGAAGCCTCGGGTAGAATATTTCAATTTTGTGGCCATTTGTAATAGTTGTTTCGTCGTATTCCACGTCTTTCAGGGAGGTGACAGCCAGTCTCAACTGGATTGCGCCGTCCCAAGCCTTCCCCTACATCACCCGGCTGCTGACGTTGCCCCAGTACCAGTACCACGTTCTGCTGGGTCTTGCTGTGTCTGTGGGAGGCCTCACAGAGTCAACAGTAGGTCAACTTGATACAATCTGTGCTGCTGCGGCAGAGTAATTCATTAGCAGCAGTACTGCTTTCACATGTAATGTACTCTTCTATAACCGCAAAATAGATAAGAAGTGCAGTACAAAATACCGTACATAAATCACTAAGGATATCTGAAAACTGACAGGTTAAATAATGTTGTCCTTGTTGTAGTGCTGACAGACTACGTTTTTAAGGGAAATGCCAGTGTATTGTGTCAGTAATTAAACTGCACACATATCAGTGCAATGTGCTGTGGTTAGAATGAGACATTGAGAAAGCCTATGCTAAATTACAGTGCTCTTATTAGAAGTGAGGTCATATGAGAACTATATCTTTTTCTTATCTGGAAAGCAACATTTTAGTTTTGGCCAGCAGGGGGAGCAAGAGCTTCTGATATGGTAATTTAAGCACATAACCTCACCTCTCCAACCCTGAAATTCACAGTATTTTATTGTTGATTTAGCCTCTTTACTCAAAGATAATTTACCCAAACTAAAGCTCTCTTCTTAATGAGGGCTCCCACCTTTTAGCAAAGATTATCCAGTAGATATATAAGTCGTTACAGCGGAACGTGTAGCCCCCAAATGAGCATGTAAACGTGTCTCCCTCAGAGGTGATCTGGCACACTTTAACTTTTACCCCCTGCTGATCCTCTCAGCCTGCTGCTGCCCCACAGACCCCTAGAGACCAAGAAGATTGATATATTTGGACAGGGCTCTGTGGAGGAAGCCATCCCTAGGCACACATAGACACACACACATATACCAGTTTCCAGCGTGCTGGTAATAGAGGCCAACTTTTATCGGGCTGAGAATGCGGTACAATAGACACAAAAGCAGCCGCCCCAGTTTGCTCGCCGTTTGCCGATTGTGTTGCTCTGCACCTGGGTGGCAGGTTGTTTTCAGACTGCAAGGTTACTGGGTGATTATCTCATAACAGTGTAATGTAATGGTACTGTTCTTTCAGTATGTTGTAAGACATCGCCATATCACATTCTGTTAGTTAGGACATTTTGTTTGTTTACCCAAGATAGGCTTTTTTTTTTTTTTGAGAGCACAGATATCCTGGAGTTATCACCACATTATTGCCTGGACTGTTGAATGAGCTATTATTGTGTAATTAGTTTTTAGCCTATAACTAACATGTATTTTGTTTTGACTCTTTCATTGAAAGCTTAAAGTTATTCTGTGCATGACTTGTGCTATTCAACAGTGTTCACCTGCAATGTTAAGTTGCATTCGTCTGACAGCATATCCACCTGATCTGCTGCTGATGAAGTGCCTTTGTTAAAAATGTGTTCTCTTGAAAACGCTCCAGGTTTTTTTCCTAGTCACAAGCCTAGGGTTGTGTAACATTCTGAGGCCGTTTCTTCCCAGTGACCTCTGCTCATTCTGCTACAGGTACGCTTTTCTGCCGAGTCACTGTTTAACTATCTGAAAAGCATCCAGCAGAACACTGATGCTCTGGGTCAGTTTGGCAGCACACTGTTGAGCATCTTTAAAGACCACATCCGCAATGATAGGTACAAATCTACCATACATGCAACGTCTTTGTTACATAGTCTGTTTGGCCAGTTTGACGTCTTTAGTCAGTTTATGATGTTGCCACAATAGCATGCCCAGAGCAAAATATGCTCAATTAGTTTTTTGGGATTGCTAACAGGCTTTCATATTAACTGTTGGCATCTGTGGCGTTGCCAGATGTCTTTAATCAGGCCTTTGCCATAATTTACACTGGAATGACCTGTTTGAGGAGCTTTGTCTAAATCAGTTTTATATTATATCCTCCTACACTCCCTTACAAACAAACAGTTATGATTTGTATTAGTTTTCTTAACGTCTATGTTACTTTGTTGTTGCAGTCATTATTTTTGAAAACATTCTTACCATTATGCTGGTTTGTATCCTTGTTTACATTATTGAATGAATGAACGTTTAGCTGATCAGGTTTCCCTGTTGACATTCAAGTATTTTCATCCAGTCAGTAGAACACTCAAATATGTAATGTAATATATATAAACGTATCCCCTCTGTGGCTGAAGTGGCATTGTTGTTTTTATTTTCCTTTCTGCAGAGTCTCCATTCCCCTCTTGAACATGCTTGATCAGATGCTGTCTAACAGCTGCTTTGAAATCTTCACCGCTCAAGAAAAGTAAGTCACAAACCACTGGCTGCCATTTAAGCAATGCTATACTGTGGGCGATATCTGATAGAACATTGTTGTTTTTGGTTCGCTCTCTGCACTATGTAGCCACCAGTTCAGTGTGGACCTGTTGGCTCTCTGCAAAGAGGAAATCAGAAAGTGCAAAGACATTCGCAAGCTACGGTCATGTATAGCCGTGTAAGTCTAACTCCAGCCAACAAACATAACGTCCATGGCCTTTCATCCACAAAATTATGCTTGGAGTTCAAAACATATTGTATGCATTCAAATGTTTGAAGGAAAACACACACACACGCAAATTATATTTAATTCACAGGACTCGGAACATGTTACAAACTAGAATGATCTGCCTACCAGCCTGTTTTTACAACTAGACCGCTAGCAGCTAGCCCTGGTAGCTCGAAGGCTTCATTGCACTGGCAGTTACCAGAGGTAGCTGCTAGTGAGCGACTTACCAAACAGTCTGGTCCACACACTAGGCCAACATGGGCCTGGTATGCTGAATGTGCTGTGTGCTGCCCCATAGGTTCTGTGGCATGATCCAGTTCAAAGGTGAGGTCAGAAAGGAGGTTCTGTTTCAGCTGATGATGCTACTTTGCCATTACTACTCCTCGGTAAGGCTCCCATCTCAAGCAGAACACAGCAGCTGTCAATATACGTCACGTATCGTCACGTCTGGTCTCCTTAAATGTGCACCGTAGGTCAGGAAGATAACAGCCAACCAGATGTATGAGATGCTGCTCACGTATGATGACGTCACTGAACCTGAAGTATTGGACGACATCATGACCATGTTAAGCGAGAGCAATTGGTGAGTGGTTGGAAATGGGAGCAAATGGTTTTTAACAAATAAAATGTGCTTCCACCCCCTCCCAATTATCTTATTGGGTGCCCCCTACAGGGAGAGTGATGTCGCTACAGTACGAACACACAGGAATCAGATTTGTGAATGGTTGGGAGTGCCCAAGCCCCACGTTGTAGTTGCCAAGGTAACTTTGCTCTATATTAAACTTAAGATAGCTGAGAGTTATAATGATAGCTGTATTTATCAATGATATTTCAGAGGACATGTTTGTCGTGAATACTATAATCGTAAATGTCAGCTAAATTCGATTTGTGTCTGCACAACAGCATTGTCTACATTTTAGTCATGTTGGTTTAACTTGGTGTATTGTTTCCTCAACAGAGCCCTACCTAGAAGGAATTTTGCTTTCAACTGCTGCATCCAGCTGCATGTGATCCAGCTACATGACACTGTGATGGATGCCGGCAATATAGTCTAGCAGGCTGGCCTTGCCTCTCCCGCTAAAGCAACTCATTGTAATTGGGCAGACATTGCCATGTCATAATCTTGTACGTGTTGGTTGGATCTTTTTCACCTGAGAATAAACTTAGTAAAGTGAAGAAAAAAAAATCACGAAAATATTTATTGTGTCTTTAAAACTAGTAGAGGAAAACGGGACAAGTGTAAACACTAAGCAGCTTTGCTCTGTGAACCTGTGTTCTAAAGTCAGTGCTGGGTTACAGTGGTCTGAAAACCAGTAGCTACTGGCAGAGCATGCCGCTCATGAGGCTGGATGTGTCCGCTGAGAAAGACAGGTGAAAGTGAAACTTCAGGCTTCCCTCCGGTGAAAGGATTGCCATTTAGCTGGTTTTGGCACACCCGCCAAGTGTCACTGGGGCCTGGCTTCCTCTCGGGGTCCCCACCCATGGGG
>JAODVN010065296.1:0-10227 GCA_025434125.1 Chologaster cornuta
ACATCTAAAACATGCAGGATAGCGGCCCTCCAGGACCGGAGTTGGACACCCCTGCCTTACAGTAACTAGGTAGGACAAGTCAAAGGGGCGAGGCTTGGGAAAGGTCAATTACATTATATATTAAATTATTATACATACAATATAGCTCACTGACCGATGCATGACACTCACATCTAATTAACATTACAACAATACTGTTGCATTACTTCATGTGTACAAGACTGGATGTGCAGCAATGCTCAATACGGAAGTGTTTGCTTCCCGTGGATAACTGCTTGCTTGTTGCGCAGGAGCTGGAGAGAGTGACAGCGTTACAGACCAATCTCCAGCTAGCAGCCGTCATCTGTACTAATGCCAGGAGGTAATTCACACTAGCGTCTTGTATGTGCTCATGTATCTAATAACAATCACAGTTGACCTTCCACGCATGCCAGAGAATCCATTTTTGCAACAAATGTCTTTTCTGTAATATTTAAATTGCTGGAGCTGCCTGTACAATACATTAGTTCGATTTCAGCTGCAGTTACTGTTGTGTTCACCCCTGCACCGGTGTCACTACAGGAGACACGGGTAGTGACGCATTTGGGTTTGCATTTAAAACGAACAAAGAAATGCTACTGAACATCAACCCACACGTTTTCCTCCAAGACGGTTTCCAAACTGCTCGTGAAACACCATGATGAGTCATCTCATCTGTGACACTGTGTGGTGATTTTGTCCTTGTATCTTGTGCTCAGGCAGCTGGGCGTGTCAAAGGAGGGCTTCACCGAGGCCAGCCTGGGCCTGCTAGCCAATCAGAGGAGGCGTCAGCTGCTGACAGGCCTACTCAAATCACTGAGGACCATAAAAACACTGGTGCTGCTATAATCACACCTTAAGCCCCAGGCACACACACACACACACACACACACTTTGTAGCTGAAGACTGATAGCTAGTGGACAGTCCAGGTGCTGTTTGTCTACTGTAGGTATCCCCTGAAATGTTTCCGTCAGGTGGCAGTCAACGGTATCCTTAGCTCCTCAGTCACAACATAGTTTAGTTTACCTAGGCGGCCACCCACTTTGCGTTGCCAATAGCTATTTGGCTGAATTTCATTGATGTTTCCTGGTCTCTTATCGCTTCATTGCTGCTAGTCTCTTCCAGTGTATCTCCAGTAGGGCTTTAGAATCACCAGGACGTTGTCTATTGGTGTAGCTGGTCTTGTGTTTAATAGACACCCTCTGTCTAAGCCTCCTTGAAGGCAAGCCTGGTGATGTGCCTCTAAGCCAAGCGAGCTTTGAGTAATTACAGCGTTTTGCATTTTCACTCTTGTTACTTTGTTTTCTAATATTTATGTTGGTCAAACCGAACTGTCTTTACTGTTGACTTTCTCAACTATGCAAGAAATAATTGTTTACTAATGCTTAAATATTATGAATTATAAAGCAATTTAAAATGTTTGTTTTGTAATTTTGTACCTGCTACATGAAACTGTGTACTTACAGCATTCAGTCAATCTCCCTGCCATTCCTTTTTCACAGCAAAGAACAGATGTACGACTCAGCGAGATGCTAGAGGTATTTGTGATAACACACACACACAGAGTTTATTTAATGTGCTAAAGGTCAAACATCAATCAGTACAGGCTCTTTATTATTATGCTACGCCATTGTTTGATATTCAGTAGTCGTATTTTCTGTTTATGAATCTTACTGCTGCTGCTGTGAGTACTGTACACTGCAAATTGGATTTAAACTACAGCTGATTTAAATCCTCTGATATGAACAGTATCTAGCAGCATAGCTCTTTACAAGCATTTCACAGGATATTGTATCTGGACAGATAAAGAACGGCTCGACTCAAAGCAAACAAAAACCCTACTGTTTGTGACACAGCAGCTAAGAACATGCTGGAAATAGTTGGAATCTGCACGGCCATCCATTATTTCTCCTGTAATACGGTTACGGTGTGACCTCAAAGCGAGTGTCAAACTGCAGCAACAACTGTTCTAGGTTCATAGATCACTCCCATGCCTGCTTGTAGGAGGAAGACTATCCGGGTGCAATCCAGCTATGTTTGGAATGTCAGAAAGCTGCCAGCACCTTCAAACACTACAGCTGCATCAGGTAAAATAGCTGTATTAATAGACACTGTGTTTTAAATGTGCTGTTGGCTTGAGTATGCAATTCTCTTATTGCAGCGTGTGGTGACGACTTCTTTGATGCTCGTCAAAGTGGACCGCTTTTGCGGTTTAAACAAATTGTAAATTGAAGTTGAAATGGCAGCGCTTATTCATCTTTTGTCAACTATGAAGAGCAAATAAAACATGATTGAAACATTCTTTATTTACCCCCACAATCTGTGCTTTCAGGCTGAATGCATGATACTGTAAAGCATAAGCCTAATTTTTTTGTCATAAGTTATTGATGTCCATTTTGAGAGAACTTTGTGAATATGTTTTTAATGTAGTATTAGGAATAGTAGTACAATATTCAAGTGTGTCTACTTGGCCTTGCAGCATTCCTCTCTTTTCATAAAATGTTCCTCTTTGAAAATGTTTTTGGTTCAGCTTGGCCCGGTGGGAATGGATTTTCCAACCCATTACTGCTAGTACATCTTGAAACTCGAACAGACGGACAAGTACTTTAATGAACACACACACACACACACACACACACACACTGACGGGTAGGCAGGAAAATGCTATCCAAGATAACATGTCAAATACAGATCAACAATGAGGCAAAGGCACACACGTACACACACACATCCACACACGTACGCACGCGCACACACACACACATGCGCACAAACACATCCACAAGCGTGCGCTTGTGTCTGTGTCAGATGCACAGGGAGGTAAACAAATATCTAGAAGGGGACTAAGCATAGGTGAGCTGATCTCCAGTCAATAGCAAGACATGCCACATATCTCGGCAATGCTCATACACAAGCTACCGTGGAGACTTTACAGGACTGCAGTTCCAAGACTACAGTCACTGACCACATGTGAAACACATTGTGTCTGTCTCTGTCTGTCACAATACTTGTGCATTTACGCCTTCCTCCGCCTCTCTCCCCGTCGCACTGCCTCCCTCCCTTTTCAATGTTCCCCCGTGCTCTGCTCGTGTCACCAGCTTATTTCCTCTCAATTTCCTGCTGCGCTCCCTCCGGCTGCCTGACACTTTCATCTCTGACCTCTGCTTAATGCAGCTTTTTTGGGGAGGTGCTGTGGCATTTTGAAAGCGGGCGACAAAACACAGCGGTTTGTTTGTTGGAGGAGTGAGCGGGATAAAGACAACGTATTCTGTGTTTTTTTTTTTTTTTTGCCTAATTGGCTCCAACAGATAGTGTTGCCAGGCTCCGATGCCATTTCCGCTCCCTGTTCAGAAAGAACACTGTTTGAGGACATTGTCGCACCCTACCTTTTTCCTGCTTTTGCCTTTGCGTTTTTCTTGCCATGTTCCTTGTGATGTTCTTTATAGTCTTGCATTATTTATGTACACCATTAGATAGAAACCATTAGATGGTCTTTTGTCCAATCCTAATGGCGTGCCCTCTAGAGTATTACAAAAAGACATGTCTCATATATACAGTATGTATTGTATGTATACAGTACAATGTGTGCTACAGCTGATGATGGTGTGGGTAATAAGCTTAGATGTTCATCTTAAATGATGCTGTCATACAAGCTGCAGTACCTGTCTCATAGTACCTTCTTTTAGTAAAATATATAATATATATTATGTCTCAATAAATACTTTTTTTGAGCATTAACTAGAACATCCAATCCAACGTGACTAAAGCATTAAAGGCATGGTCAGTCATTCTTGCTAACTAACACTATTGCTTTCGCGGTTCTCCGGCACCACCACATACATCGAAATGCATTGTGTAGACAAGTGTACGGTAGTACGCCGGCTTTGTTAATGCGAGTGTTGTTCGCCACTTTGTTTGTGATGAGCCAGGGCTATGTATAAGTATCCGAATATTTTGTCAACATGCACAGAGAACGGTAAGATTAGGTAGGGATTTGACAAAATGTGCATTAGCATACAATTAGTTTGCAATAGCTGACTTTACCTTTAAATGAGTCAGATGTTGCTAAGCAGCATTAATCATACCAAAGCCACACGGGTATGCTAATGTGTTTACATATTTGAATCAGGTACAGTATGCTCATTTGATGGCTAAAGCAGAAAGACTGTAAGGCAGAAATGTCTGTGTGAGCTCGTTAGCTTGTGGCATGCTACACACTGTTGCCTGCCTTTACATAACGTGTAAACATAACATGTTCATAATTAAATGAGGATTAACATTTGAATGAATAGACAATGCGTGTATTTGCATGGTGGTGTTTTTCAAAGTTTTTCCCATCTAGCTTCCTTCCAGGTATATCCTTGTTCAGTACACACACACTCACACACAGCATATGAATAAACATACATAGAAACACAGTAAGTCATATTCATAGCCAATCACCATCGGTTACACTGAGCACAAAGAGTTTATCTCACTTGGTTGTGATGGTAATGCCAATAATTCCCCCGTGCCACTGTACATCTTCCCGTGATCACAATTCATTGTGTAGCGTTTGCATTGTGGTATATTTGATGCTGTAGCTACTGTAGCATATTCAAGAGCACAGTGAGGTTCAGTCATTTGTATGCTTCATACATCTAGACCTGCTCTTTATTTCTGCCCATCTCACCATCCATTTTCCAAAATGCAGCCTGCACACATTTATCCCCACGCCCTGGCCAAGTCTAGTGTCATGATGCGACAGCTTAGGGCTTCTTAGCATCCGGGCCAGGCTCTTACACCCCGAGCCTGCCGCGGAGATGAACTGCGATGAGCTAAACTGTGGTGTCAAATGCAATATAAACCAGGTCTCCTCCACAGCGTCCCCTCAGAATACTATACGGCAAACCGAGTGGATTATGTTGTAATACCGGCAGCCTTAGGGGTTATGCAGTATGGCTTGCAGGTTTGGACATACAATAGTTTGACTGGAACTCCCCACATTTAGGACTGCGATATGTGAATGCTTTAAGCTAGTCATCGCTACCTCTACGTACTGTAAGTGTGATTACGCCAGAGGTTACGGCAGGTGACAGCCATCAGCATCACCGAGGTGTATGTAAACAGCATCAAAGGTATTGTGGCTGTTACACGACAGTGACTGATTTGGCAGAAAAGTGTTCTTCAAAGGCATTTAATATGCAGTACACTAGAATGAAAGCATGAAAAGAAAAAGAGTGTTATTAAGATGAGTACTTTGTGGAATGTATTGTGTAGGCGACTGCATCTTGACAGCGACAGAGTGGCTAACTTATTTTTTTTACCCTGGGCAGGTGCAAAATAAATATCTAATTCTGAGGCAAACTTGGTAAGAGTGTTAAAGAGAGCATTTAACGTATCCCAAGTCAAAATGTACAGCGTGTGTTGCTGCTGCACATCTTTAAGTTCCAGCTTCTCTCAACTGAAGAAAAGAAAAGAAAAGAGAAACCTCAAACTCTGCTCTGTTTTCTGAGTACACTGCAACATAAAAAGGCAGTGCAGTGCCCTTATTGTTTTGAAACCTGACAAGCGCGTCGTATGGGATCAGGACCCATGTGTAGTTATTGGTGCCTTGCTAACGATTGAAGTGGCTGGTGCTAGGGCTGGGCAATATGGACCAAAAATAATATCCCAATATATTTAGGTTGAATACCGATACACGATATATATCTGTATTTTCCATAAAGTGGGCTAAATCCTTCAGGCATAGAGTAAAAAAACAGGAAACCGACATAAATGTGTCATTTTTTTTCTTTTTTGCGACATTAATTGACCTGTGAGCTTTCTCTGGTGTCTCCGCACCTTTGACACTCTGAGTGCAGGCATGGTGGGAGAGACAAACGAATCGAAAGTCATGAATAAATGTATCATATAACTATATCGATATAAACCATATTGTCAAACTTGATATCTCTTTTGAAAATATTCCGATATATGTTTTATAAACACACAGCAATTGCCTGCAATGTAGTTGTAGGTTCATAATATAGTAAATGAGGCAAGTCTCTCACACTCACATGACATGTTTAACTGGCTCACTTCATGTGCACGCCTGTCTGTGTTCACGTGGCCCGGAGAGCCTCCTTGCTAATCCAGAGAAGCTGAGACGCTGCCAGGCGACTGTTTGTGCTGCAGGCACCGCCTGTGTGTAGCCGTCCAGGCCAAGAACCAAGGCAGGACCCCCCTCCACCCCCTCAGAAATCCTTTCGCCACAGACCTCCAGGTAGAGGCAAATGTGCCCCGTCCAGGGAAAAGCCCATAGTGTCTGCCCTGTCTTGGTTATTGTTGTTAATCTGCTTCCTCTCCTGCTGCTGTTCGCGTCCGCTGCCTTGCCCTACCAAGATGCCGCACCATGATGTGTCTCTTTGCCCTCTCAGTCTTCTTCCTGTGGCCTTTTGCCTGCCGAAAGGCTGCTGTTGTTTTTGCTGCTGTCCCCCCTCAACCGCTCTTTAAAGAGGGTGTTAACACTGTTTTGCACCACAGGATTAACCGTGTGATCTTGTGTATCTGCCTGGCGTTATGATACGCTATGATTCCAAAAACGCTGTGGCAGGGCGGCATGTGTGATTAAAACAGGGTTTACATATTACGTTTGCCATTTACACAATTTCTTGATATGCACACATTCTCTAGTGAAACAGCCTCTGAGCATCTTTTGTAATTGTACATGTGGGCCAATCCAGCGAATTAAAAAGGTGACAAGTAGGACCAATTATAATTGTTATAATATGTTTGGATTTGTGCAGAAACGGCAGCCTCATAGACAACACTCTAATAAACACACCATTATGGTATTGCCGTACCACATTAGGCCAGTACTGCCTAATATGCTTCATCTTCATGTGCTACAAGAGGGGACTTTTACTGAACATTTGTACCCTGGGGGGTGGGGGGTGGTGGGGGTAAAATACCCATGTGGCAGTGTGCCATGTCACGGTGGACACATACCGTACAGTAAGCAGAATACAAAACGCCACTGTGTCAATGCACAGCTGTAGAAACTGTAGAAAATAGTTTGTGGAGGCAAATCACGAGAGAAAACCCTAAATGTGCATCTCTGAGGCTGTGTGGACATTGGCTTTAAGATCTCAAGACTGCGGATGTGTGCTCTTCACCACGTTCAAACTCGCCCCATCTAAGCCAGTCTTGGCAAAGGGGGGGGGGGGGGGGGGATGCATTCCACCTTTATTTAAGAGGGCACCCCTACTGAAGTGCCCTGCAGGAGCAGATGGAGCACACACCCTCTCCTGTCTGCTTATGCATGCTGTGTGATCACAGAGGCCTGCCAGTGTGCAGGAGGGAGCTGCTAATGCACAGACGACCGTGGCTGGACTCGTTTGTGCCGTCATGCAGCAGTACGTCTTTTCTGTCTCCCATCGCTCATTTACTAACCGCCTCAGTCCTCCATCTACGGCTTTGAACCTCCCCCACTCCACCGCCCACGCACAGCCTCACGTGCACAGAAGCAGAGCGCTCTGAAAAGAGTGCTCAGCGTGTTCTATTCTCTTTTTATTGCTCAGAAAGCCTTTCTCGGGGAAATGCTCACATGGACATGTGGTCTCGTATTGTATGTGTACAGTGCATCAATCAACCTTGATGGAAGTAAATGCTTGACTTGTGAGAGACAACATGAATGGTCAATCTGTAATTATGAAATGTTTAAACTTGTATTATGCAATGTTAATACGATAAGTATCTCCTGGTTAATGGGATGCAAACATCTGCTCCGTGACAGTAATTCATGCCAACAATGTCAACGTTTCAGTCTGCTCTTGTAGTGTTTGTTTAATTATTTCAACAAAAGTATCTTGACAGAAAATGCAAAGACAATGGACATGGAAATTGTATAGCCATGTATAATATAATCTACAATTTATGATCTTATGTTTAAAATGCAATTGTAAATTACATATGGAGTGCTGCAGTGTTTTGTTCTTTCATGGTCCCCTTTCACCAGTTTGCCGAATATCACAATAGTATATCTACAAAACACAATTCCAAGCATTTTAATGATAATTTACAATGGCATGGTCAAACAGGAAAATACCTAGCGCAGCTAACGTGAGACGATCTTACTGTAAATATACCTGACCCGCCATGATTTGGTTCTTGATTGAAACCTTAACACCCTTTTTTTTTCTCCCAACAGTGAATTGAATTCAAAACTACAAGACACTCTTGAGCAAATAGAGGTATGTGCTTTTTAGTAGTTCTATCGACATTAATTTTGAAAGACTGCACACTATCTAGTTGGTGTTTTTATATTTCATTCTAATCTGGTAATTTTCCAGGGACCCTCAATTTTTTATCTCACTGTCTGAAAAACATGTGCACATGTAAAATATCGTAGAGCATAGCGCACACTGCGGATAACGTCTCTTGTTTCTTTAGCTCCATTTCGATAGTGGCGTGTGATCAATTCTATGCAAAGCAATTTTCACAGCGGTGCTGTTGCTTTGCATGACCAGATTAATTACCCAGAGATCTGTCAAACACGAGATACCGAGGATAACATCTAAACATATAAACACATGGCTTCTTTTAGCAAAGCATTTCTCAATAGGGCGAGTTGCTCTGGGAGCTCTTTGTTAAACACGCATGCATGTGGACATCCAGATTATCTAGTCTATTCTGTTTAGCAAATGTCACCCATTAAACTCTCAGCTTTGCAGTTAACCTTCCATTAGTGAATTTATGCACATTTTACACACTTTTCCCTCCTCCCACTGAAAGTGACCATATATTTTCATGATATTTTCATGAATAGAGAAAATTAGCAAAACATGTGGACTTCACAAATGAACGATTTACTCTTTCTAATTCACTTTATTCTATGACCTTGGCGGCACAACCTTTGTCCTCCCTCTTTACAGACCTTTTCTGTTTATATATTCCTTTCCACAGCTATTTCATTCGCACACCGGCGCACACACACGCATTCCCAATTGCCTGCCTTCTGCCTTCATGTAGTGTCTTCACAGCTATCCTTTAACTAGATCCCTGGTCTCAATGGTGATAATCCCCACTCCCCCCCCTTCCCACCACCTATTTAACCTGTCCCATCACCCCCTCTCCCTGGCTGCAGGAGCAGCTGGACGTGGCTCTGTCGAGGACCTGTAAGCACTTTGACGTGTCGCACTACACCAAGGTCCAGCTGGCCTACACCCTCCTGGGCAAGACGCAGGTCAGTCAGGTGGCTTGTCCACAGATGTAAAGGGGAATGGCTTGTGACGTGAAGCTGTGTTCTGTCTCTCGCTCCCCCACACGCCTATTCTTCATCTTTTTTTGCTCTTGCTCTGTCTCTTCTTCCTAGCCCTGCCTATTCATCTTTTTTATACAGTCTCTCTCTCTCTCTCTCTGTGTGTGTGTGTGTGTGTGTGTGTGCTGTGTCTTATTCCCTCCAGGTCTTTCTGCCTTAGTTTATTTTTCACCCGCGCCATGTCTCCTGTCCACCCCCATATATCTGCTGTCAGACAGCCTCTGACGGATCACGGAATGTGGCCTTTCCCGCTCTCCTTTCCTTTGCTTTCTTCCTCTGAGACAGCCTCAGTCCTTCAGGTCCTGACCCATAATGGACTTAACACTGCTCTCTGCCCTTGGTTAGATAAATATTCCCCGTCAGTCGTGGCCTATGAGGCCAACAAAATGGAAAGATTCTGTCAGATTTCTCAGAAATCTCTAAGACCCCTATGTCATTTAATTGTTTTTCACCAGTGGTACTGGATAATGCTAGGTTTTAGAGCTTAGGTCAATTAGAAGCATGAAGACAGGTTATTTCTGTTCTTCTCTACAATGTGCATTCCTGTTTAAAGGAGCAGGTGTGTTTAATGCGAGAGAGGTGTGCAAGTGAAGTCTAGACTAAACTGCATACGGATAAGCAAGTAAAGGCACCTTGCAATGAGTGTGTCTATACATGTGAATTCTACACGCACTATTCATTTTATATAAGGCTGTACGAACAGTAATGGAAAGACATGGGACAACTACAGCATGCACCAGACTTTCACTTTCATATTTTAATTAAAGTATATCATTAATAAAGAGAGAATCTTCCACAGAGTCTACAAAAATACTACAGCTACAGTGCAGTATAGTCATTTCTATACATATGGCATCAATACTTTCATTTTGGATTATTACATTTGTTTATTTGACCCAAAATATACTGTACATACCTACTGTAAAGA
>JAODVN010065406.1:0-10227 GCA_025434125.1 Chologaster cornuta
TTTCATTTTTTTTTTTTTTTTTTTTTTTTTTTTTTGGACTCACGGCCCCTCAAGGAGCTGGTCTGATCTGAGCCACGCAGCGAGAACCAGACAGTTCTCCTCCAACACTCCACATGACACCCAGACCTCCACAGACCTTCAGGAAGAGTTAGTTATGTGTTGTTTGGATACGTTATCTCTTCTGCAGCCTTCTGCTATCTACCCATCATGCCTGTAGGCTTGGTGTGGACAGCTGTGTCAGTACTGTTGTTTGCCATATCTGGTGCTTATTAACCAAGCGTGTTTTCAGATCCACAGTGAAGGAACCTGCATTTAGCTTGCTGGTTTGAGCCTCTAGGGCCTCCATCCACCAGACAGTATTTTTTCTCCCCCTCCATGTGTTTTCAGCCAAGCATCCATGGCCCGACATCGTTTCATCTTCCTGATTACTTCTCTGCCAAATAGTTTTCATTTAGTTTGTCTTCCTGAATCTGCTGCTTGTCACGGCGTTTGCCGATATCCACTTCCTGTCTGGGCTAAAATCGAATACTATGCAACTTTGTACATTTTGCGCAGCGAGATGAAACTGATACACTGGTGCTAATAATTATTTCAAATGTTTTGTTTTTGTGTAAATGTTTTTTTTTTTTTATTATTATTATTATGCCATAGAATGCAAATTCTGTTATTTGTGTAAATATAATGGTTCAGGACTGGCCACATAGCCTATCTGAAAACAATCAGCCCTAAATATCTGTCTGTGGTATTATTATTATATTATTATTATTATGCTTGCTTGTATACATGCTGCCTCATAGCTATGCCAATATTTCAGTTATGTTTTATTGAATTTTTGTGGGTGGTCACCAGTTGAAACTTTTTTATTTTAACCTTTGACCTTCTGCTGATCAGGAAGTAAGGTCCTGTCTAACCAATCATATTACTGAATTTATAGGCTTGGTCACAAGTTTCTAGTTAACCATTGTTTTTGTTTTTTTGTTTTTGTTTTGTGCCTTAATATAAAGGTTGTAATCACCTCACAGTCCATCAAGGACTTTGCGTATAGCACATGCATTACGTGCACACATCACGTGCATGCCAGCCTCCTTCAGGCCCTCATAAGAGACTCAAGCTAGAGAATGGTGTCTGAGCCAGTGTTCAAACTCAAACTGGGGTCTATGTGGGGTCTTGTCAGGCCACCAAAAACCTGTGAAATTGTATTTTCTGAAAGACCCAACATTTTTAAACGTTTCCGCTCATATGTTGTGTGTGTGTGTGGCGCTAAGTTTTTAATCTATTGTGTACTTTGTGGTATCATTTCTCCACGTTAACAGGTACATCTGTTTCATCTACATTTGGCACATAAACACATTTGTCTTATCTAAAGGGTCTGCAGAAATGCTTTAAGCTATTAAGAGGTTCTTGACTCCAGTTTGATGCACTGGTTTTAGTTTCCGGTTGACTAATTGATGATATATTTACAATTTAAAAAATCCGTTATGTAATAAAAAGTAAGAAACCCAGAGGAAATATATGAATGTGTAAAACACTTCGAATGTTATCCTGGGTTGTTGAATGATGGAAGGTTCTGAAATGGTTCTAATGGGTCAAACTGTCCTGCAGACACACAATGTATAAAACAGTATTTCTAAGTTATGATGTATGACATGTGTATTTTTAAGCCTGTGTTGTCTGGATGGAGATGTGTCTGCAGTAGCCTGTTAGTACATACTGTACATATGAGGACCTGGAAGAGGCCTGGGTGTCCACAACTGCCTGTAAACCCAAAAATAACATTTCAATAATAAAATTATTACAGAACCATGCTGTGTACCTGTGTTGTGAACCATTGTCTGTGAAACACCAGGGACTGTTTTGGGTGGCAGTCATAGCCTTACTACAGGTTCTTACGACACAGGATGTGATTGTACGGCGGTACGGAACACTGCCAGTGTAAACTTGCTTTCAGCCCAACCAGAAAGCATCTTGTCTATAACATCCATAACCACCAGAAGAACATTGCTGTACTTTTCTACAACCAGAACAGTCTGCTCCGGGCTGCTGTTGTCTGTTTACTGCAATTGGTTATGTGATTGGATATTAAAGTGTGTTGGTTGTAGGGTGTGGTGTTTGCATGGTAACTACCTATGAACTGGGTGTGTCTGTGTGTCAGTGCATGCGTGCATGTGTGTGTGCGCATGCGCTTATCATGTGCTTTAAGTATACAAGTGCACTAAAAGAGTGAAGCTGCAGGTTAGAGTGTACATGTGCTTGAGCAGGGTGGGTATTGGGTGTGTATGTGTGCCCTGGAGATACAGTCCTTACTCAGAGCCACAGGACGTGAGTTCTACCTGACTGTCTGAGAAACAGGGTGTGTTTCTCTCTCTCACACACACACACACACACACAGCCCCGGGCAGTGAATTTAGAGATCTAAACAAACAGATGTGTTGTGATGTTAAATACTAATTCCCCACATGTTTAATATCTCAGCCAGCTTTTGGTTTAATCCTGATTTTAAAGTAGATTCTAGATGGCTAGTTGGTTATGTAACACACAAACAACTTCTTCAGGGTATCTGCCCTTGGAGGCACCATTGATTTCACATGGGTTTGGTTCATGAACTGTTCCAGAATGTACAGCAAAATGTTCCATGCCCCTTTTTGTTTCACGAGTTGGAACGTGCCATTTTCTTGTGTAAGATCACATTACATTCTATTCCAAATCATTAATTACATTTTCAGAGTCCATGTCATGTAGTTAACAATTCACTTTTGGTGGCTTCTAATGGCATCTGATGGGTTCAGGCTGCTATTGGAAGTGGACTGCCAGCTTTGTTTGGAGAGATCCCAGTCAGCTTGTGCCATAACACAAGATTTCCCTCTGACCTAAAGTACTGTAGACCTAAACCACAAGCTGGTCTGGGATCTGTATATGACTAGAATAAAGAAGCCATTCATCTTATTTTCCATCTTTTCATAAAATGGCCATTGTATAACATTTAAATATGAATACAATTTTAAAAAACTCATCAATGAGCAGTGCCTTTGTCACAGGACAACGCCCTGTTGTACTGTGTGTGTGTGTGTGTGTGTGTGTGTGTGCGCGTGTATAAGGTGAATCAGCGTGAGTATTATCGTGTGTGTGTAACATGTGGCAGCCTGCAGCTTGTGGCCTTAAAACGTCTTCTGGCGATGAATGTTCCACATCTAGAATCGCAGGATCAGATAAACGACACGTTTTGCAGCAGGAGACATCGAACGTTTAACTGTTAGATTAATCTGAGATTATGAGGCGCTGGATATCGCTCTTTGCTTTGCTTGCATTCCTCTGCTCAGCACAGGGAACCTACAGGCCCAACGGTATGTATGAACTCACATCATTCAATACGTGCACATGCCACAGGTAATATTCAGTGTTTTAAATGAATTGTCCCAATTCAAGAATTCATTATTTCATCATTACAGAAGATGTTCTAGTTCTTAATACATTCATAATAATTTTAAATGTATTGACATGCATTGCTTTTGTGGACTACAGTAAAATTCACAAATCAACTTATTCATAAGCACGCTTTAATGTTACATTTGTGTCTATTTTGTTGTAGGATTTTATTACACATATTACAAAACATTGTGCTGTTTATTTACTTTAGAAATACCAGTCCTGCATGTTAATTCCTGCTGCGGGCATGTGTTTGCATGGCACAACTGCTAAAATGTGTTGTGACAGACACATTAAGACGTTCTCTTTAGACTGAAGTTTGACATTATAATGACATATACCAAAACAGTATAAATACAGACAGAGGTACGATAGAAACACAGACAGACATGAGGTTCCCTAAATCATCAGAGTGCTGCTATGACGATATGGTCGGTTGACAAGCCTGAACAGGCCAAGTAAACCCTGGGAAACCCAACATGCCTGTGGGTAGACCATAGGGTAGACGCAGTGATGCCTTTTCCCTGTGTAGAGCAAAGACCTGACAGCCAGGTTATATAAGGTCTAGTTCCTGAGTAAGACACTAAAACTGAGTTCTATTCCCTGTGAACAAGGTTGTTTCTATTTTTATTTCACCTCTATTTAACCACCTAATGTCTCAATGAGATTCAAATCTCTTTTGCAATAGATACCTGGCCAAGAAGCAGCATAAAACAACATATAACAAAGTTTCAATCAAAAAGAACAGTAGTTCTACATACTGTACACACATACAGTTTGGTAAATACACAAAAATATATTTCTACAAACATACACACTGACCTATATTCATTTGCTCAAAATCCTTCAGAATTGATGAAAATTGTCTGAATTGTTTTGGGGAGTTGGAAGTAACACTGTTATTTTAAAAGTGAACTGTATGATATTTCAAACAATGCAGCAGCAAAACACTTTCCTATATAAAGATAGTGTAGCATACTGAGCTGTATACGTTGTAATCCCAGCTCCTCTTTGTTTTCATACCCGCTGGCTGTGATTACATGTTCCTGTGTGTCTGAGATCCAGTGACGTCATATATATTCACTCTCACTTTGCAAAGCTACGGTATTAGTACATTATTATGTGGCTTCAACAGGGGGTCAACAGCAGGATGAAGCAGCCCACACATCAACCTCCTGTTTCTGTTACGGACACACACACGCTTGTTCTTCAGCTCCAGGCTTCTCAATCCACAACATTTCCTCCACCTTCACTTACGGTAACACTCTTGGCTTCACACCACACCTGTGTGACACTGTCAATCACACGTACTGTAAGAGAGATCAAGAGGAGGCAGCTGCTTGGCGTTAAGATGAAGGTTACAGGTCAACTGTCAATGTTCAGGTCCGGAGAATTGGAGGGCTGCCACGGCAACGGGAGTCACGCCGGCTGATGTCCACTTCCGCTGGTCGCCTAAACACCAGGACATCGAGGTGATCTCCTCATCCAGCCTCCCAGTCTACCTGTACGCTCCTGGTGAGGCCATGCTCCTCCTCCCCTCTCCTCCTCCCCTCTCCTCCCCTTCTCAATTATACAAGCCTGTTCTGTTTCCCAGGTCGTTACTTAGGTAACCAGTTGCTGAGCTACGGTCAGAACCTGACGTTCTCGCTGCGTCTGGACCGGGGTGTGCGGTACCCATCCACCAGTGACGTGGTTCTGGAAGGTTCTGGTCTGAGGGTGACTGCCTCTCTGGGAGAGCTGAGGTCCATTGTCCCCTGTGGTCAGAAGATCACCTACACATTCAGGTCTTACACACACACACACGATATTACAGTAAAATAGTAAAGATCATTTTACTGTCTCATCTCAATAAGCTATAACTTAAGTGATTACTTCTAAGCAAATATGTGAGGTCATGCTATTGACAGCCCGTCCTATGTATGACTACCACTGCCTTATTCTCTACAGTACTGTTGTAATACTCAGGATATCACGGATGCTATGGAAGACATGCTGGCTGATTGGAGAGCAGCATGTAATGGTGTCTGCCTCAACAGGTTGGACTCACACCCCAGCAGCAAGTGGAAGCCTCAACTGTCTGCGTTCCAGTTCCAGACGCTTCTCCAGCACCTCACCGCGCTCAAGATCCGAGCCACGTTTGGGGAAAGCGGTGCGTATATCTGTGTCCCTGGGGGTCTTGAGTCACACCTTGAGAAAAGTCACCACCGTAAATTGTGGTAAAGGTGAGTCCCACGATGAACTGAAATGACACCAGCTCCTGTCAAATATCCCTCTAGGACGTGGTTACCTTGACAACGTGAGCCTGATCTCGGCACAGAGGGGGGTGGGCGTGGAGGCCCCCTGGGTTCACCAGTGTGTGTGTCCCAGAGCCTACAATGGGCAGTTCTGTGAGCGCTGCTCCGCGGGATACAAGCGTGGGGGTCCTGCCAAAGGAGCCTTCAGGGTGTGTGAGCCCTGCAGCTGTGCTGGGGGCAGCTGTGACCCCGAATCTGGTGGGTGGTCCCTTACCTATGTCCCAGAATGAATCATGACATGCTTCGCTAATGTTAGCATTGTGTGCTAGCATAACAAATAGCATAGCATACTAGCCTATAGCATACTACTGTAGCATACTAGCATATTAGCATACAGTGTTTCTATGTATCATGTGCTATTATGTTGTTGTTGTTGTGCTGCAGGCGACTGCTACTCAGCTGACGAGACCCCAGGCCATCCCAGCTGCTTGCCTGGTTACTATAGCGACCCACACAAGTCTTGTGTCCTCTGTCCCTGTCCCAGGGGGACGTCCTGCAGGCTAGAGCCCCGGGCCCAAAAGGTCCAATGTGACCAGTGTCCCGCTGGAGCCATAGGTACCTGTCTGTCTGTCTGTATGTCTGCCTGCCCATAGAGATACAGGCTTTCTATATGGCTTTCTATCTGTTGCCTGTCTGTCTGTCTTTCTGTCTGACAGTTTATTTTTGTACTCGTTTCTGATATGTGATGTCATCCTTCCTTCCAGGCTCTCGTTGTCAGTTGTGTCAGGATGGTTACTATGGCGACCCTGAGGGTCGTACCGGGCAGCGGAGACCCTGTCAGCCCTGCCGCTGTGATGGCGCGGCCGGAGCCTGTGACCCCTCCACTGGACACTGTGTCAAGTGTCCCAGCAACACCAGGGGGCGCCAGTGTGAAGCTTGTGTGGATGGGTACTACCACACCCAGCCTGGAGAAGCATGCAAATGTAGGGCTAACTGCTAGCTAGCAAAACACTAGCATCAGCTTCATAGGAAATGTCTCTAATGTTTGACCCAAACACTGACACTGATATAATTGTCTACTTTTTACACAAATAAAGTATTAAATGTGTTAATTGTTTTTTTTCTGAATAATTAGTTGTCCATCTCTTTTTAAACACTACTAAGTATTATTTAGATTTCTGTTTGTGTCCTTACATTAGCATGTGACTGCAACGTGGAGGGCTCACAGTCGAACCAGTGCAACGCCCAGGGCCAGTGTGTCTGTAGAAGTGGCTTTGAGGGCATCAAGTGTGAACACTCCGCTTGTCCCCCCTGCTTTGACCCCATCAAGATCAAGGTACCATCCTCAACCTTCCCACTCATCTGTTATTCTCCAATCTCTCCGTTTGTGGCACTTTGTTTTTCTGTTTAATACAAGAGCCCTCCTGAAATGCACAACAACAACAATCTCTTGCCAGACAATTGTTAATGGCAACTGTGCACAGGGCTATTAGGGAGGTAGAGATGTGTTTGATGTGCTCATAGGGAGAAGAGCTGAGAGGTCACTGTGAGGTGTTTAAAGGCAAATCAATACTATCTTATGGTAGTGCTACCTTCTACTGCATGGGCAATCCTACAAACAAATGGATTGTTTGTATATGTCGAGCCCAGTTCACCTCCATCCTGACTGCGTTGTAAGCGCTCCTGAAAATGCCAGAACCCTCATGACAATACGCAACCTGCTTTGTGCGCTCCACCTGATTTCCAGGTGGAGCGCTTTGCTGCCAAGCTGCGGGACTTTGAGAAGATGCTGGAGCTGGGTGGAGGCTCCGTGCCAGACAGCTCTGCCCAGTTGGAGGCATCACTGAGAGCAGCAGAGCAGCTTATCGCAGAACTGCAGGAGAACTCAGACAGACTGGCAGGCAAGTCAGAACGTTCTGGTTCACCTAGGATCCACAGCCTTCTAGTCTCATTAACATGCATTAACATTGTCAGAGCATACTCAGTTTTACCTGCACACAATTAAAGGTAGAGTCTTCTATTGCAAGCTAAATGTAAGCTAATAAATGTTTTGTCAAATATTGCATTTCGCTATCTTACCGTTCTCTGTGCATGTTTAAAAAACACAGCCCTGGCTCTGTACATAGCAACATAAACAAAGTGGTAAAAAACCCTTCATATCAACAAAGCCATAGCACATTGCTTTGGTAGCTATCCATGAGGCAGAGCCGCGGAGGACCGCAGAACAATATTATTTTCATCTTAGCTCAAAGTTAGCAAGAATAACTGTGAAATAACCATGTCCCACCATAATGACATCACACATCCTGTGCCCCATAGAATCTGAGAAGAAGCTTCAAGCCCGTCTGGCAGCTGTCAGTCAGGATCAGCTGTCGGAGGGCGAGGTCCTGCAGGATGTTAAGGACAGGGCCGAGGAGCTCGAACAGCGGAAGCAGACATACAATCAGCGCACGGCTGACGCCCAGGAGCTGATTACCGAGATGAAACGCAAACTGGAGATGGCAAAACTAAAGCTGGAGTCAGCTGTAAGGAACAATGACTACACGTCTCCTTAGAGGAGACATGCATGCATTGGCCAGAGGGGGCAGAGCGGGGTTCCTGTAATGTTCTTCCACAATGGGGTATATATATGGGGTGTATGTTGCCTGTTTGTGTACTGTACGCATTGTTTTTGATTGCATGTGTTTATGTGTGGGCATGTTTTTCATTATACTGTTTTAGTATAAGTTAGTATTTCAAACATTTGTCAGTAGCTTCATTTAAAAGGGACCATAGTGATTAGAGGTCAAATGTGAATTCTGCTCTTGTAATGCATGTATTGTATATAATACCTATGTATTTATGTTTTATATCTAATACAGGACACCTCTGATTTAGAATAACTGACATGTCAGGATTATTACATGATGAATAAGTAAGTAAATGTCCTGTTTACCCTCCTGTGACAGGAGCTGCCTCTGCGAGACCAAAGCCTGGGCACAGAAGACTCTCTGTCTACGCTGGTCCAGACAGCCACCAAGCTGGCAGACAAGTAGGTCTAACAGCCTCGCCCCCCCCCACACACACACACACACACACCAAAACACACACAGCAGAGACAGTATAATCTAAAAGACCATTATGTCTACATTTACTGTACCTTTACAATGCACAGGAATAAATATACAAAATGCAACCTGATCAAAAATAACCCTGTCCCATAAACAGTTTCATCTCGTAGTCCCTCTCAAAGCAACTTATAACCATGGCACCCAGGCTCCTGACGTGATGTTGTGGTCCTCTAGGCACCAGGACACAGCAGGAGCTGTGGAGCGCACCGCTCAACAGGCTCTCAGGGACTCACAGGAGAGCCAGGCACTCGTCCGAACCCTCGTCAACAAGGAGAACAAAGTTACAGAGCTACTGGGAGACCTGAAGAGCATGTGAGATTCCTTCTCTTCTCTTCTCTTCTCTTCTCTTCCACTCACCTAAAGATACAAATGGATGTGTGTGTGCAGGTATGACAAGACATCGTCTCAGGTGAAGCGTATGGAGGGAGAGGCATCTCGTCTGAACAGCGAGGCGGGGGATGAGATCAACATGGCCGACAGCCTCATGACTCAGATCCTTTCCATGGAGATGGATCTTCCCGCTCCTCTCAAGGTAAGGTCCATAGGTTACTGTAGCAGCTGCTGATTGGTCAACCAATCTGACGAATGTGTTATATGTGTACCTAGAAATATTCCTCTTCAGTAGTTACTGATGTGTAGAGACCATCTCTAGTAGAGGCTGTGGCATTACTAGCTGAGCACACACTTCTATTGCAACATGACCTATACAGCTACACGTTGGTAAAACCAACTCTAATCTGCCAAAGAAGAAATGTAGATACTTAAACAAATCATATTCAGGATGTTCACAAATAGAGCTTTGTTATTGTGGGGGTTGAATCCAAAGCGACTCAAGTACATTAGTCAGCAGCTGATCAGGTCACAAACCAGTTGACGTAATCAACAACGCTAGAATAATAATGTCATCGGGATAAATATACATGATCAATTACAGGAATATATAATATGGAACATATATTATCTTATTATCTAGTAATATATATTTAAATCCTCAGAATAATTACAGCCTAAAATACATACTAACCAGGTGTCACCAAAACCCACCTAGGAAATGACATAATGGAGCATATCCATAGCCCAGGACATAGCCCAGGACATAGTCATATCCTTAGCCCAGGGCATAGCCCAGGACATAGTCATATCCTTAGCACAGGGCATAGCCCAGGACATAGCCTAGCTGTTTTAAGTCTGGTTAGACCATGTCAGGGTTAGCCCTCTTTGGAATGCAACGTTGTGAACGCTGTGACTAGCCGCTCCCTTATTCTGGGGCTGACGTTTCCCAGAATGCATTAGCCCTGGGTCAGTTGCAGTGTGAAACACCTTTTGAGTGGTTGTGTGTGTGTGTGGTTTGTTGCAGGAGCAGGCCCAGTCACTGGTGGGCAGGTTGGACGGTCTGACCAATGAGGTGAAATATCAAATTACAGCCTTCCAGACTCTTAAGAAAGAAGTGGGCGGAGACA
>JAODVN010065513.1:0-10227 GCA_025434125.1 Chologaster cornuta
CTTTGTGTCCTTTATCTAGTGATGTAGCATAGTGCTTCCCTTTGTGTCCTTTATCGAGTGATGTAGCATAGTGCTTCCCTTTGTGTCCTTTATCTACTGATGTAGCATAGTGCTTCCCTTTGTGTCCTTTATTGAGTGATGTAGCATAGTGCTTTCCTTTTCTGTCCATGCAACCTGCAGGTGAAGTCGGTGAAGACGGGGTCAGTTTCCTGGGCCATTGGATGCTGCCTCTCCTACTTCTATATGGTGAGCACAGAACAGTGGTAGACACACACACACACACACACGTGCGCATACTGTCACAGCAAAGACAAAGAGTGACCAGAAGAGTGGAGGGCACCAGCACGTGTGCCAGGTAACGTGAGGTGAGAAAGGAGACTCAGGCAATGGGCTTCTCATGGGCTGTGTTGCTAACGCGCAGGCCATAGAGGCTGCCTGGCAGCCATACTGTAGGTGGCTGAACTTATCATTCAGAGTGGTGATTTCCATGATGGATGGTTGAAAATGCCACATAACCGCAGTGCTATCACCCAGACAGCTACTGCACCCCCTGTACACTGCCCAGAGGTTACATTTTCCCCAGACAATAAGCCCAGCTTTTTAATTGGCCTACCTGCGTGCGTGCGCGTGCGGGGGAGGGGTGCCGTGGTGCTCTCGAGTGTGCAGTACGTGCCTCTCTTTTTGACGCTTTTGGGAAGGAGCAGCATAATCCAAATGTCCCGTTGCTGTAGCTCATAATGACTTCCCAGCTCCTCAGGTGGACATTGTAGCCCCCCCGTCCCCATCCCCCTTGGCTCATTATGGACGTGTGCGGTGCATGTGTCCAAGTGGGAGTGCAGGCACAGCCACATCAGTCACTTGTCTGCAGGGGAACTTGGGATAGCTGGAAACCAACTGATCACCCATCGCAGTCGGCAGCACTCGGTGCATTATGTGTGCATGTCCATGCAGCATGCATGTTTACTGTTGTTGTTGAAGCAGGCCTTAATTACTGTGTGTGTGTCCTACAGGTGTCTGCGTGGGGAGGTTATGTCTTCATCATCAACCTTATTCCTCTACATGTCTTTGTGCTGTTGCTCATGCAACGCTTCAGCAGGAGAGTCTATATAGGTGAGCACACACACCCTTTACATACAAAACACAATAAAAACACTGATGCGATGTGTGCGTGTGCACGTACGCTCGCACGCTTCTCTAATTCCTCTCTGGCAGAACCCCACATTCAGGTGCAGGCATTTGGCTGCTCCCACAACATGCACCTTTTTTATATCCAAATGAAGATGTAGATTTATATAAAGAAGTAATAGCTTTTATTAGCGGCCATCTGCGCTCCTAATGAGACAATTGGCAGGTTCAAATAAAAGGCAAATGCCCTCAAGGTAGGCATGGGACGATATGAAAACTTTATTTCATGATTATCCTGGTCTAAATAATTGCGATAAACTAGATTATCACATAC
This sequence comes from Chologaster cornuta, assembly GCA_025434125.1. NCBI lineage: Eukaryota > Metazoa > Chordata > Actinopteri > Percopsiformes > Amblyopsidae > Chologaster > Chologaster cornuta. The sequence continues at coordinate 1,460 of JAODVN010065513.1, forward strand.
TGGAATCACTATCTCTTTTTGTGTGATTCAGTATTTCAACTAATTGTATTCATCTTCTTTATGTGGGGGACACAATGGGCAAGCCGAGCCTTCAGCCATAGTGGTGATTGACTGGAATGCAGGCTAATAAGTTAGTATTAGCTTTTGTCAAGTCACTTGTGAAAATATAAATATTTATGATTATCACGATCGGTATTTTTATCGTGATAAACGGTAATATCATATAGTCTTATCCCTACCTCAAGGTATTTGTTGTGTTGGGGAAACATGGAAACCAGGAGGAAGCAAGTGCGGGAGAGATAAGAGCAGAGATAAGAAAGAAACCGTTGTTTGTCCAAGCTATCCCTAGCTGCATATGTCAAGCCCACCTGTTTATCATTAACGTAGCTGTCAGCCCTGTTATCAATAGATCAGGTGAAACCTTATTCGTCCTGGTAGACAAAAAATGTATAACCTATTATTTGTGACGTGTATAAGATAAAAATACAAATTAATTAGATTGGTTATGCCACTGCTTGTTGCATAATGAAACACTAGCGTTCAAGACTGTAAACGTTAAAGATAAAGGTAACGCACAGTGTTCGATCTATGTGGGAAACATTCCAAGACCCTTTTCCGTCTTCTTTTTCAGTTTAATTGGTTGCTTGCAAATAAATGACAGAATACAGAATAGGTGGGCTCAATTGCCAACTGCGATAATATAGAATATATAACATGACATATAAGTCAACACAAGTTATTAAAAATACATATTATTTTCTGTATGGAAGTATTAGAAATGACACCATTATAGCCCACACTGTGTGATAGACACACCACAAAGACTATAATCATAATACTTATGCAGCATATATTTAAAGCTATATTTAGCTAGTGTAAGCTAATTGTAAGATAATACACCTGGCCAAATTCACCAAATATCTCCTTGCATTTTGCTATCTTACCTTTCTCTGTGTGTCGAACACAAAATCTACTCCTACACAGTCCTGGCTCTGCAAATAGGAACATGCTGGGAACAAAGTGGCAAACACCGCTCACAACAGAGCCATAGTGCTATGCTTCGCTTCACAATGTGTTCCAATGTGTTGATTTAAACTCGAAGTTTGCACACGTTCTCGAGAATAACTAACCCTACCTTTTTAATACAGCCTCCATTCAATTCAGCTTCATAATGCACTACTTACACTTTAAATATGAATGCGAGGACGCCATATTATCTTTTGCTTTACTGTGTAATGTGGAGGAGTATGGAATGAACCCATTCTTTGTTCAGGACTGATGGGGGGAAAGGTATAGGGGAGGGAGCTTTTGAGGGATAGACAGGCATTCTGTCGGCTTCCCTCTCGCGGTGTCACTGCAGGACAAAAGAATCCCCTGTTCTGTTGCTCTCTCTGCTCCTCTAATTAAGTTTGCTTAAAGCTGCATTGGCTCAAGGGGCCTTATGGTGCATACTGTAAGGTCAGTTCACGACCCTCTGTCACACATCATCCACTTCTCTCTCTATCATCCCCCTCCTATCCGACAGAAATACCATAATGAAATGAAGACGTTTTATTATCTAATGAACAGTGTCTGTTCTGCGCAAGAATAGCATGCCTAAAATAGAGGCCTCTGATGGATGCCTCTGCTCTCAGCTGTACTGCACCAGTGACCCAGCCATTGCGTTTCTTGGCGTCTACAGAGCAGGTGATTGCCTGCAGACTACAGTGCTGTTTAACGGACTTGTGGCTGGCTCATCCATTAGAGAGCATGCCTTCATGGCAGGCGCTGGCACGGCTACATGGTTTTGCTTAGACTCGGTGTCTTGAGATAAACTTTGCAGGCAAAGAACTGTAAAAGACTGAACAAGGCATATAGATGCTTTTCTAATAGAGCAGGAAAAAGAGGCTTTGTAGTTGTACATGTGTCGTAGAATTGCGGAAATGTCAACATGAAGGTCCTTTTATTAAACGTTTTGGACTTCTGTGTGAAATTGTGAATGTTCACCACTATGCATATGATATGTATGGCCTATAGAAGACTTTGTATGAGGGAAGAAAATCAGTACCGTAGAGTAGTACTGTACTTTATGTGAGTTTAGAATGGACATACAGGAAGTCTAAGTGGTCTAGTAGTCTAAGACAAGGTTAGACAAGATGCTAGTTATTGCAGAACAACAGGTTGTTTGTAAGCTGGCAGTAGAGTGACATACTGTACTGTAAATTGGCAAAGACTGCCATACAAAGCTCCTTGGATGAAACTACACGAATCAAAGTAAATCACCTGACGTCCACCTTCTTTATTCCTAGGCTTTACAATAAAGACATAAATAAATGTCTGTAGCACTGAACTTCAACCTCATGATATCCTCATGAACAGGAGGTTCATACTGTAGGAATGTAAACTAGTTATTTACAGCAATGACTTAGAAAACAGAACTAGTTATGGAAACAATGGTTCAACTTAAAAATTATTATAATGCAAGATCCCCATAGTTTGCAGCCAGAACATTTTTATATTTGTTCTTGTGTCATGTTCTTGTGTCATGTAGCAGTTTCTCTCTCCACAGTAACGTGTCAGTGTGTGGGTATTTGTGGCAAGTGGTCGGTTAGTTAGAGAAACAGTTGCTGTGTCAATTAGTGTTGGCACTGACCTGCAAGCGTAGAATATTAAACAAGTTGTGCCCTCTGGGGATAAGTTGTCCTTGACCCATTTTATGCTTTGCATCTCCAAAGATGGTGTCATCAACATAACGCACCTGAGAGCTGATTGGTTGGTTCAGTAACCACCTGACAGTTTAGATTGGAGATTTCCTATACTGATGTGGACACAGCAACGCAAATTGTAGAGGCAGAGCTTGCACGTTGCCCCGGGGCCAATCTGGTCCCCCGGACCTGGGGGAGCCAGATTGGTCCGGCGCTGGAGCTCCATAGGGCGGACAAAGTTGCGCCTAGCCCAAAATAGTGTCCCACGGTCGGTCTAAAAGCTGGTGTTAGGCGCTGGAGCTCCGTAGAGCGGACGAAGCTGCGCCTAGCCCAAAATAGTGTCCCACAGTCGGTCTGAAAGCTGGTGTTAGGCACTGAAGAGGCGTTGGCTGTGCGAGGGCGACTCTGGACGCGCGCTGAGCTCTTCTTGCGGTTCTCCTCAGCTACGGAGCCTGGGGCGCAAATAGTGTGTTCCCCACACTATTGTCTACAAAGTCCCTGATTTTTTTATTTTTTGCTGCCGCTACAGGCCGGGGAGTGCGGCGTGCGGCGTGTGTCTTGCGATCTATTGAAAGTCCCACGATCCAAGCTTTTGTCGGATAGGGCGGGCTGCCCGGCCCCCCTCCGCACGATAGATGGTTTTACCAGGCTGGTTATCAGCAGCCTTTGGAAGAGGATATTTTTAATCCTGTTAAATCAAGCTAAACATACATGGGCCTTAGTTATTGAGCACTGCATGGGTAGAAGTGACTAAAGCATAGTTGCATAGATGTAATTTGTATGGCAGTCTTCCTTCCCCTTATCCTTTCTAGGTGCGTTGACTAGAGCAGAATAGATTACTGGAAAGAAATAGCCTGGATTTATCTTTTAGCATTTACAACAACTATAAAACAGGCTATTCTAAGAGCGAGAAACTCACATCTCTGGGTTAATTGTACTAATGTGTCTTCTGTTGAAGACAGCACTGGAGAGAGGCTTTGATTTGGTGCCTATGCACAATGGACATTTTTCTTTTTCTTTCTTGAAAGCAATAGAGATGTTATTGTGCTCCACAAAGAACATTATGTTTATGCTATATTAGCCTAGATAACGTACAGCTCATGTCTCCTTTGTTTATATAAACACACACTGTACATATATATAGGACACTGATGTTTATAGAAATATCAACGTGTTTATATGATGCTACATTGTAGGAAACATTCATATTAATATAATATCTAAACTCAATGCATGCCATTTTTTTATGTAAAATATTTAGTCAAACATGCATTGGCCTTCCTGCTTTTTCCACATGGTAAATTGAAACAAAACAAATGACTGTGGAAAACATCATTGGAGGCACCCATGCAGAGACAGGCATTTAGTCAGAGGGAAACTGGTATTTGCAGAAGACTAGCTCTTTTGTTAGCTTTATTTAAGAGTGTGTATTCAAACTGCGTCAAGTCTGTGATATATTGTTTGAACTTGATCCCAAGGGGTTTTTTCACAGCATTTTCAGAATGGTAATAATAACGCCTAATTATTCTTGAGCTATCACTCATGACTTAAAGCGAATGGCTACAACTGTTTCTTTGTCAATAACAAGAGGCAGATAAAAATGGTACATTATTTAGGTTAAGGAATAGCTCTACTAGGGAGCAACAGCAAGAATGAGAAGAGGGGATTCTTTGTATCTCCTCCATATTTAATCATAACCCAGTATCTCAATGTTGTGTTTCTTTTTTCACAATAGCTGCGTTTACATCGACCCTATTATTCCGATTGGAATCGGTCTAAAAGCAGAACCCGACAGAAAATACTCCATATCAATACCACGATCGGAAGAGAAACTTTCATTCCGAAGTGGAGAGGTAGTATAACCATGTAAACTGTTAAACCCGTTAACTTCCTGGTTGCGATCTCATGCACGATTTACGTTTTGTGTGATACCGGTAAACTTTTCTGCACAGCCACTGTACAATGGATGTATTATAAGAACAGTAGATCAAATCAAATGCAATGCGTGCAAATAAGTGAATGTGAGTTAGTACCGGTTTGTGCGTATTTAGTTTCTGACTTCATCTGGAGCCGTACATTTCTCCACCAGTCACACAAATAGCCTCACTCTCCGACGTACCTACTTTATAACTTTAAAATATAAATACATTTAGACAATTTTTGCAGCAACTAAAAATCAAAGCTAACACTATATTTTAAGTTAAAGGTATAGTCTGTGATCGAAAAAATAAAAACCTTGCTGTTAAATTCACCAAATATTCTAGATGTCTCATTGCAGTCCACTATTTTACCATTCTCTGCATGCTGAAAACTCAATCAAATGAAAGTTGCAAATGCCTCTCACAACAATGCCCTAGGCTTTGCAATTTGTTTAGGGTGGAGCTTCCAAGGGAGATGCTGTGTTTTTGATTAGAGTTCGAAGTTTGCAAGCATTCTCGAGTAATAGGATAAGATATTTGGAGAATTTAACTAAGCTTTCTGTCGCAGACAACAATAATATACATTGTGTGTGTGGGGCCCAGTGTTCATGCATTTGTGTACCAACCTTAGCTTTCTGTTCAGCCTACAGCACGTTCTACATCGTCGGTCTGGTCCTCTCCATGCAGATCCCCTTTGTGGGATTCCAGCCAATCAGGACCAGTGAACACATGGCCGCTGCAGGTATGCTTTCAATACCTGGGTCAATGTAGCCCTAATGTCACTTTAAGAAACAATTTTCCACATTTCCTTTTTTAACTTATTTAACTGAGATTGTGTTTGTATTTTGTATCATTTGCTTAAACTGCTATGTTAATAGGGCCATTTAAAAAGTAATAACGATTTGCTTAATTGATTGCCATCATGTCATATACAGTACTTAGTACATCTTTAATTGCTCACTTTTGGCAAGATAAACGTATGCTGTCTGGGTATGATGAAACCAACACCTTTTCAGTGGGTAAAATAACTATTTAATATAGTATGTTAAAGTATGCCGACAGTGATGTACAATGTCTGTCTCTTCCCCTCCCTGTGGTAGTTGTCAAGATTCATATACGGTTAGTCTTCCATTTTGATTTAGTTTCCCAGTTGTGAATTTTAATCAAGAAATTTCTGGAAATGTAAATCTATAGTACTGTATTGCAGCATTTTGTTTCACAGTGTAACTGTAGCCGTTTGTAGAGACTGTATTCCCAATGATGCTGTCTGTGTGAAGACGTGGATACTGGTGTAGAAGGCCTTACCCTTTTCCCTCTCTGTGAATCCACCCAGGTGTGTTTGTACTGCTTCAGGCCTATGCCTTTTTGCAGTACCTGAAGGATAGGCTCACTAGACAGGAGTTCCAGACCCTGTTCTTCCTGGGTGTGTCCCTGGCTGCCGGAGTGGTTTTCCTCTCAGTCATCTACCTGACTTACACAGGTAGGTGCCCACGAGCATCGTCCCTCTGAGGGAGTTATTCGTACACCCCCAGTTATCTGACTAGCACCATACCTTTTATTACACTGGTCAACATTTAAATGGTTACTGACTTAAAAAGGCCATAATCTATAGTATCTTAGTGTGCTGAATATGGATATAAGCATGACAATTTTTTATTGGCTCTCGTTCTGAAGATATTTCATATAGTTAATTTGATCAGTTTCACCGTAAATGTATCCAGTAGGACTGTAACAACATCCTAAATAAGACTAGAATTATGCAAAATTGCATTGCATTATACCATTATGCACACATCAACCAGAGTTGATTGCATCGTTTTCTGATGTAATGCAATACTACTGCCAGGCGGCTGCTGAGGTAAGCTGACGTCAGCAGTGTACTATAAAAAGCCCAGTCGGAAAGGTTGAGCATCTAAAATATTTCAGACTTTGTGCGAGACAGTTTAAGCTACTGTCACATAAAACTGTTATTATTTAATCCATTTAGGTACAATTCAGAACAGTAATGCTTATTACATTAATGTTTTGCAGATGACCAAAAAACAAGAGCCAATTTTGCTCTTTGACTGTCATATTCGTTTTGAGCACATAAAAAAGATAAGAAATTACTAATTTTATTTCAGTAACATGAATTTGTAAATGTGTGGACCAGTGTTATCAGTTGCAGAACATTTTCAGTATAAAGGTCATGGTTATTCAAGTTGTCAAGGGCTATCCAAATATTCTACCCTCCTGACGAGCCATTTTCAGTTTGAGTTTCCAGACTGTGTAAAGCTAAGCAAATCAGGTGGTGGAGAGGCGGGGCTTCTAAAACCAAAATGGTTTTAACAAGGCGACGAACATCCCAGAAACACTACATCATGTGCAAAAAGCTGTCTCTGAAAACAAAGACAATCCAGACGTCCATTGATCACATAGTGGACACACAGATGCTCACTATCTAGCAGCGGCCATTGCTTTCTTTGTCCTCGTTAACCGCGCCACTACAGAGCTGAGTGACCCATTATAGTCATGAGACGGCTTATGCATGCCGCACCCACTGTGTGTGTGTGTGTGTGTGTGTGTGTGTGAGGAAGTGTCCCGGCCGCATATTTTGACACGGTATGTGTACATGTTGCCCTTACTTACAGGCTACATTGCTCCATGGAGTGGCCGCTTCTACTCTCTTTGGGACACTGGGTAAGTCAACGGGGACCTTTTTCACAGTGCAACATTGGTTTACACATGAAAGTTATCTTTGAAATCTCATCATCACTTTGTTGCAGTGGTACTTGAAGCCAGAAAGAGCAAGACGTACAAGATATCGAACACGGAATTCACTAAAAACGTGTTTAGCTCCAAATTATATTTTTGTCTGAAGATTCTGATGCTGTCGCAATCTAGTTGCAAACATACGTAAATATAATTCTTACTAAAGGACCAAAGGAAAGCCATCGATTCAGACTGGTTAGGCCTGGTATAAAAACATTAAAAAAATTGAAAATGACGTCCAGGTTGCCAAGGGCTTCAGACCCTTTTTATAGTGACTGCAAATAGTTCTCCTCAGTCAGCAGTGCACCTTATTTCAAGCCAACCATGTGGGAGCAATTTACCCAGTCAAAGTGGATGATATACTCTGGCAGGTAAAGTTATTGGGCACCTGAATGGTCAGCTGACAGCACGTGCCATGGTAAAGGATCAAAGAAGCTCGCATGCTGTATTGTAGGTGCTTGACACATGGCAGCGGTTGCTCTTCTTTCTCGTCAGCTAATATTTTAAGTAAATCAAAGTGTGTGTGTGTAAATCCCCAGTGTGTTTGTAGGCGCCAAGATGTTTTGGGTGGAGAGTCAGCTTAATTAGGCAGTGAGCAAACCAGCCATGTAGTTAACCAGTCAGCCAGCCCTTCCATAAATCCATAACAAGATGATGCCACTTTTCTCCACTCCCTTCTCGGGGGCTTATAGAAACTGCCAGAGTGCAGCATCAGCTGTCTAACTCTAAAACTCTTACGGTGTGTGTGGGAGATAAACTGCAAAGCTGCAGTTGGAGAATAATGGTGTTCTACTCGGACCCAGGGTAACTGACAGCAGCCAAGCTGGGTTCCAACATCTGTTTATTATCCAGAGTGACTGCTAAGATATCTCTCTCTCTCTCACCCCTCAGTTATGCTAAGATACACATCCCCATCATAGCGTCTGTGTCAGAGCACCAGCCCACCACCTGGGTCTCCTTCTTCTTTGACCTGCACATCCTGGTGTGCACATTCCCCGCGGGCCTGTGGTTCTGCATCAAGAACATCAACGACGAGCGCGTCTTTGGTAAGCGCTTGGGTTTCCATATTAGCAGTGAGCAGCCACCAGGTGCTACTGAAGTATCAGCTTTCTATTATCCTATCAGCTGTCCACCTGAAACGCAGCGCATGGCCAACTCCAATACTCAACGACCACACTTACGCAGCGACATCTAGACCTTTTGCAGTCACAATAGCGGCTGAATCTGCCTTTCATCCTGCAACGGTGGGATTATGCGGGGGCTGGGTTCATTTTCAGAGAACGTTCTCCATCATAAAAAGACCCCCGATGACAATAAAGACACTCAGGGTATGGAGCATTGGTGACTACTATGCTATATATGAGTACAGCTCCACATTTATTTCCACAAAATGGTTAAACACAGTCATTTCTGT
>JAODVN010065731.1:0-16826 GCA_025434125.1 Chologaster cornuta
GTTCAACTTTTTAAGGGAATTGACTGAGAGAACTTCCCATAATGTTTTGGTTTTATGGTTTTAATAGGGTGGTGTTCATTTTCAGGTTCATTCATAAGTTATCTTTCTCCCCTTAATAACTCATTACTTCTTTACTGGTCACAGCGTGTTGGTAACCGTCTTTATTTTGTTTTTGCCTCGTGTCTAGGTACACATCACAGAGTTTCCCCTGTAGGGAGTCCTGGATCTGCATGCCAACTTCCGGTGGATCTGAGGGTCAAACGTCTACATAGCAGGGGAGGAAGGGAAGAGAGCCAGGAGGAGGGGAGGAGCTGAAACAGGATGGCGCTGGCCGACAAACACAAAGTGAAACGACAGCGACTGGACAGGATCTGTGAAGGTGACGGGAACTTTTCTGCTTTCTGTTTCTGTGTTTCTGTTCCTATTCGGCTTTCCCTGCATTTGGAGAACCAGTGGAGGTAAACATTAAACATTAGCTCAGTGAGAGTTTTCACAGATGAATCGATTTGTCCGTGGCGAGACAGTTCAGGATGCGCTCTGGTGTCCTTTCTTGTAGCGCCACCATCAGGTCAATGTTGCACTTAACTCTCACTTAATTTAGTAGCAGACTGGACAATGCTACCATTCTCCAATGTGCGTGGGAAGACTTTCTGCCATTTTAAATGTTGCGAATTAGCTTAAAAGTTTTTCACAGACCACACCCTTTGTCCAATGTGTACCACAATAATCACACATGATCTTCAGACCAATCTTCACACAATTTTTCTGAAGGATTTTTGAAACCGGTTTTCCCTTAAGGTCAATAAAATTGGTCGCCAAACAAACAGTTGAGGCATATCTCCGCAGATGTTTAGTTCTCACCACATGTGGCTTGGCTTTTCACCTTATGGGGGCGGTATAGCAGAATGTCCCTTTTAGAGCTACTTTATCCTGAATGCGAACACTCAATTCAACCAAACTTAAGTCACTTTCACACATAGTTCTTAGTAAATTACCTGGACAACGTTGCAGGTACAGTGCTTTTCTCTATTTATATACGCGGCTACATATTGAATATACCTATTTTCAATTACATATTTGTCCCTGCAATATTACAGACATGCTGACATTTTACCTGTTATGTCAGTAGGTCTTGAGGTGTGAAATTGGCGCTACAGATATACAGGTATAAGCCCTGTTCACACATACCTTGAAGTAAATGTGGCCTGTAAATGACCGGGATAGACCACATGAAATGAGGAAGTCAGTTACTTTCGCAAAAAACAATGTTTGCATCCTGCTTGGGTCTTATTTGCTTCCTATTTGTGCCTATGGAGTCTATTTCTGTCCTATTTGAGTCCTGTGACCAAGCTTATGGTGTTTAAAACAAACGCACAATGTGTTTCCAGCGAGGCGTCTTGGTGTGATCGAGGCCTAACAATGCCAAACCACAGCAGACCAGAGTGGAGTAGTTAGAGACAACCCCACATAACCCCCTCTGTCAGCAACACACACACACACACACACACACACACACACACACACGCTCTCGCAGGGTTAGAGGGAGGCAGAGTGGTGTAATGATTTAACGGTGTCTTCTGTACATGGCTTATATTAAATGAGTCAATATCACATTACAGTAGTCTGTGTTTAACCTTTGCAGAGCAATTGCCACACATTCTAACATGGCTTAGTTACAAATGTAACAACCTCCTGCAATTTTGTCAAGAATGATACTTGCATATTCCACAGTTCATAGGACCAGTGTCAGCACACTGCAGTTCATTTGAATTATATTCCCAATATATTAATTGTTTAGTTGTGTCTTAAAGTGAATGAAATAAGAATAAGCGCAAACGACGACTAAATATGAATGTGACACCCGCTTGTTCAGTAGGGGACAGCACCAACTGCCGTTTACAGTGCACACCTTATTTTCACAAACAAACAAACACAGTCATGGTTCCCTCGAAAGCAGACGGCTCCTGTTGCCACTGTACATAAATGCAAAATACGCATCCATAGAACGGATGTTTGCGTTGCTCACATGCACTGTCCTTTTTATTTACATGTGACACGGTTCACTGCAGCATATGGAGGTGTGTATGCACAATGCACTTTCTGAAGCGATTGTTAGTTGAACTCATCCAAACTGAAAGACCTTCCTTCAGTGCCATAGGGACTGAAGGAACACAGAAATTGGACACACATTGTCAAGTCTGTGATAGTGGTTCCACTATGTTTGTATAGACCCAGAACTGTTTAGGAAAACAATGCGCACATAGAAGCTAGCAGACCGTGTGGTGATATTCGCTGAATTGGACAAAAAGTGGGTTATCTCACAATTGCTTGCCTCACATTTTTACCGTATCAGTCTCATTGAAAAACCAATGGGAGCACTATGAAGTGTGTGTTTTTCTGTGTGAACATAATCTATTTATCTGCTTTCTGCCTATTCTGCCCTCCCCAAACAACTCACTGTATTGTTACATCAGATATACTGTAGATATGATACAGAAACAAAAGTAGTGACTTTTGTAGCTTTCTCCTCTTCTGTTTAGTTAACTTTTAAGAGGCATATTTAGAGTAATAAGTGAGGAATCATACTCTAAGTGAGGATCTTCTACTCTGGGAGTTATCTTATTTTGGGGGAAATTGGGTTCATGGGGGCGGTAAGTGACTGTTATGCGGGGAAAGGCTCAAACCGCGCGTGTGTGCATGTGTGCATGACACGTGCGTGTGCATGCGACAGGAGATGAGGGAGGGAATGAACGTAAAATTGTGGCTGACTTGTCCTAGTTTGACATTTCCAGGATGTCGCACACACACCGTTGAGGGTCTAGTAAAATTACTCACTGCTTTTATGACCCGAGAGTCTTTGTGCGCGTCTTAATTTCCGCTCTGTCTTTTACAGCAGCAGCTGAATATGTACTGTAGGTCGTGTGCTTGACCCCTTACTCATCTACCAAGCACGGAAATAATAGTTTCTCTTGTAAGAGTGCTATGTTATGGTCTCGTCACCACATCATCACGTTCCTCCTCTCCTATGGAAAAATACAGATGTAATCCCAGTGAGGTTACAGATCTGGTTTCTGCTCTCTGGTCTGCCCAGCCCGTATCCTCTGTGCTGGGAAGCACATGCACCCCCTTCACCCCAAAAAAACCCCTTCTCCAAACCCTTTTAACCCACACGTCTTTTTCGCTTGGAGTGGCTTTCATATTCTCTTTACAGAAAGAAAAGGCTAGACATCACATTCAGTATACTGTAGTAGTAGTAGTCAACATAAAAATCTAATCCACATCTACTGTATCTAACATTCGTAAATGTATGGGATCAAAAATGGATCTACTGTTTCTCCTTTCATATCTATTCGATTCACTAAAATCCTATTTTTTTTAAATGTTTTTGTATTTTTTGTTGGTTACCACCTATTTTAGGTGTGATTCGTATTGGGAAAGTTAATAGATCAAAGAGCTATGAGTCACACTGTCTTCCAGAGCAAAGCCAAATACGATGGACTGACTAAATAGGGCTGTTTGGGATCCGAGGGCATCTGTTTTAATTCCCGTCACCATGTTATAAATCTACAGATATAGTGAAAATATATTTATATAATTTGTATCAAAAAGACTGATATTCTGCACTGCCCCCCCCCTCCCCTCAAAATGTTCTAATGTGTTTTGCTTTTTATGGAGAAGACAATGTTCCCAGCTCCTTTATGTGTTTTTGTGTTTCATAACTAAGCCTGTGCCACTATAAAACATCTCTTTACTTAGCTAAGTGTGAAGATGGTCACGATATCTAAATTAAAATCTAATGGACTGTCATTGCAAGGGAGGGTTACTGTACTGAACCCTTGACTGACAATAAGACTCAGACTTGCTTTAAACATGGTTTAAAATGTGCACATCTTTAACGACAAGGAGTGCATTTTGCAATTTGTCAAATTGGCACGGTAGCCTGAATAACACCTTTTTAATTCTGTGCCGACTTCCACACGCATGCCTCAATTAAGGCCGGCGGCACTGATTGGCTCGGACACCAGCTTTTAAAAGACATGCTGTAATTAGTCCCTCTGTTGTTTGATAAAGTGCCAGTGTGTGCAACCGCAATACGGAGACTGAAGCAAACATCTGCTATGAGTATCAGGCCCCCCTTCCCCCTCTTTCTCTCTCTCTCTCTCCCCTCCCATCCATCCCTCTTAGTCTCCCCCCTCCCCTTCTGTCTGCTCCATCTGTGGACCCAGCGTGCTACAACTTGGGCAGGAGCCGTTGCCACAGTCGTTTAGCCAGATCTAACTGACTGATCTGGGCAGGGATTGGATAGGAGTGGTGGCCTGTTGTGAACAAGGACCATTCATTCTTTTCTTTTTTTTTTTGGCCCCGTAAAGAAATGCTTCTTTTGAAGGGATTCTTAATGAGCTATGAGCAACGTTTTGCTACAGCGTGGCATTTCCAGCATGCATGGAAATACCACTTTATGTGAGATAATAAAGCGAATATAAAACGTGTATAAATAATATGTGACCCTGAGAAAGCATCCAGCATACTCTTTTGGGTGTCTGACTGATGTTCAAAGTAAATTCACATGTAAGCACCACAAGGTGGGGTAGTCATCAAGTGTCAAAACAGTGTTAGCCAGGTACGTTCTTTATTTTCCCCACCAATTATTACAATTCACCTGTTTGGTGTGTGTTCCTTTTTAAAACGAAGCCACACAACATGTTACAACGGCTCCACTGAAAAATGGCGAATTGCTATCCCCATTTGTATGGGGCACATTTTGAACAGCGATGATCCATCGCCTCCATTTTGCTCCCTCTCACCACAGCTTGTCCCACTCCACATCAGCCGCTGGCACCCAGCGCTTGCATGAAATCATCGCAGTGCTCCCTGGTTCTGGGCCCCTCCTTGGGCGTGTTCCAGGCAGCTGGCCAGAACCCCCAGCCCCTTTATGGGATGTGTGTAGAGGCGGGGAAAAGTTAGAGAAAGCAGGGGGGTGGCGGGGGGAGAAAAGAAAATGGGAATTAACTGTTATGTTTAGGAGCAGGCGCTGTTTGGTATTGCGTTAATTAATTCCTCGTTTTTCCACTCACACAGTGGCGACCCGAAATGCGTGTCAGCACGTGTTTGTGTTATCTGATGTGTGTGCCTTTTTGTATGCTTTTGAAAGGAAACCATTTACATTTCTAGATAATGTTGTTCTGCCCACAGGGGCCGATAAACCCTGGAAATGATTTGCAGCAAACTTCAACTTCAAAATATAACTCAAAATATAACTCACATGGCACAATACACTGAATGGGCATTGTGTTGAGATGCATTGTGGGAAGATATGTTTCTGTTTAACACACAAATGGTCACATCTGGACTGAATAGCTTGCTTCATCGCATTATTATTATATTATATGATCTTAGCTGTATTACAGGACACTCTGTTACATCAGCACAATGAATAATCATTTCTACAACTCTAAGCTATGCCCTTAACCTCCTATTCACCATTTATCTGTAGTCCCTGCGGAAATCTTGTTTAGAGAGGAATAATGGCCTACTATCGCATCACACAATAACTAACAGTATGATGTCTGTTTAGTGCGCATTAAAATGCCCCTGACAGCCATACTGCGTACAGCACAGGCTTTGTAATTCCCCTTTCCAGTTAGTGCCTTCTTACCCAAGCTCATGCATAAGTCAATGAGTGTTTAACATTCAGATCATGCCTGGCTGGAGTACGCAACGCACTGACTGGACTATGGGAGGCGGCAGTTATATTTGTTTCTGTTCCGCGTTGCGCAGTGTTCATTTCTAGTTGGGGTGTCATTAAATCATGCATGCGTGTCTGACCGCGGCCATGGCTCTGGTGGCGGTTTGCATGTCTCCGAGTGACGATGGATGTTAACAGAGCTCTGTAGGCGTCGATACTGTGTCGGTGCTTCCACAGAACAATGTTGATGGTAGACACTGTACAGTTCACGCACAACATTCAGGACATACAAACGTAAATGTGTGTCGGCCAACACATTCCCTGGTTCACTATATGTGGCCCAGGTGCATTATTAATGTGAAGTCATGGAGCTACAGGCTGAGTGACAGAGGCATATTAGGGTGCTTATTAAACAGCCCCACCATGCTGAAAGATTAGCCACATATCTGATCAAGTGGGTCTGTACTCATGTTCAACATGCTAGCACTAAGCACAAACTGTTGACGGGCTGCACACAAGTCTTCTTGCTAAGCCCAGAAAGTAGCATTATCGGAAATCATACACAAAGACAGTGAACCTCATTCATTGACATGGTAAAGTCAGAATACAATGTAATGATCTATTAATCTACAGCTACCGTACATATTGAGTTTAGCTGCAGTGTAATTTAGACGTTAGTCCTTTATTTATTGTATTTTTTTTAAGGTTTAACTGATGGAATATTATTTAATTTGATCTCTTGAGAAGCTGCCACCCGGCTGGTTTTTTATTTGTTCTAAAATCCCCATCTTAATTCCTAAATCCCTCTGCTACAGTGGATCTGGCTTTGTGTGCGTAGTCTGGCAAAGGGGGCAAACCGAAGAATGTTTGAATTTTAAAGTTAAACAGCGTTTAGTTTCAGATGTACGGCACTCCTAGATTTACCTTAGCGGTTGGATTAGATGTGGTAAATACTGCGCATACTTGTTTTACTCTGTTTGAGGCTGTCTTTACCGTAGATGTTTTCATCCCTCAGTCACTCTTTCAAGAGGCAAGGAGAGCAGAACTACACTGCATAATCCAGGTGTACATGGTAATGTGTGTACAACCTTGGTGTGTATTTTGAAAGGGAGGGTCTGCCCAGAAGTATATTTTTCTGTCAAAAGCTATCAGGTCCCTTGTTAAAACGCAAGCAAGTTGTGTCTCCATTATTGTTTGCAATGAGTTTGGGGGCACATAAGTATTGTGTCTCCATTCTGCCCTATCTGGCCAATAAATACATGTAGCCTAATACTGTACATAGAAATGTACAATTTAACAGTATAATAATTGATAGTGCCTCATTTAGCTTTTAAAGTAGTTGTGCTTTGTCATTTTCTTTGTATTTTTGAACCATTGGTTTGATCTGTTAGGATGTTATCTTTAACAAATGTGAGCAATAATGCTTATTTGGTTTGCTGTCGACAGCGGTATATAGGCCACTCAACAAAACGAAGCTCCTCTAGTTCAATTTGTCCTGGTTTAACACTTATATGACAGCTTGCTTCTTCCTTTCCTTCCCGTAGCCATTTCCTTTTCCTAATGTCAAGAATAATCAGGTAGCGCTGACATCTACCCAATTGGTTTGGAGCCCCTGTCAGCCGCAATCCCGCTTTCTCTGTCAGCGTGTGCAAGCAGCGAGAAGGCGCTTCCACTGACGGATCTCTCCCTAATTACACAGCCATGATTAAGCATTACATCAGACGTAACTGCAGTTCTTTATCAACAGGTTATGTGTGGGCGCTAAGGAGTTACGTTACCACCCAAACCATGCTGCAGACTGTCTGTAGTGGGGCTTGTGGGGGAAGTTTACTGAACTGATCCTCACTGTACATCTGTTCGCATGCATTAGCAAATAGGCAATACATATAATAGGGATCAGGTTTTGTCTGTAAAGGTAGACAGGTCAGTACAAAGGCACATCCATTGAGACATATTATATTGTATATGTCTCTAGGCTAGCTATTCTAGTAGTTATTACAAATTATATTTTACTTTGATTTGGTCTAAAATGCAGTCATGTCATGTCAAAGATTTTCTTTTTTATTCACTATTGCAAGTTGTTTTGTGTTTGGAGTATATGAGAAGCTGTCTTATCTTAGTAAGCACTGTGTTTTAGCAAGGCAAAAGGTTTTCTGTGTCAGGGGTTAGCAATCATTACAAAGTGTATACCCCATACCCCCCTCCAGATGTTTTTTCCCTCTCTAAAGGAGAATGGAGTATGGAGCCTTGCAAAGGGGATCAGAGGGGTTTTGAGGGGTAAAAAGGGCTTGGTGTTTCTTGAAGAGCAATTAAAATGGTTATTTAAATGGACCAATGACACTATATGAAACATAACATTTCGGATGTGGTTTTTCATTGTCTCACTGAATTCAGTATGTATGCTCTACATAGAGTCCAAAAATGATACTTTAAGCTTCTCATTTTTTTATTTTGTTTGTCTTTTTGGATGATACTTAAAAATGTTTAGGCAGTATTTTAGAATATGGCAAACAATATGCCACGGTTAGTGTAAATCTGCGTGCAAACATGCATATCAAAATGCACAGAATCCTTTGTATTCTGTTTTCAAGCCATATGGGAGCTCAGCGTTTATTGTATCGCTAAGCTGCTATGAAGTACAGTGTATATTCTGTTATCATCAGGTACTAGTGTGCATTCTCCATTAGCTGATGTTAGACTCTTACAGAAGAATCAAGGAAATGTCAGAGTTTAATGCACTGCTTCTCCCGGACGCGTGTGGCCTGGAGGATTAGTGTCCAATCACGGCGGATTTGTAGTTCACTGGACTTATCAGGGGGAACTATATTCATTTCAATGGACCTGGCTGTTTCATTTCGCCTTGCCTCCTCTGCCTGGTTGTGACCCTCCTCTGCTGTGACTTCTGCTCAGCCAAACCAGCCGAATGACTTGCGCCCATGACGACACGCTGCCAGTCCCAGGTAAGCGACTCGGGTCGGGTGGGAGATGAGCGGCGGCGGAGGTGTGCCCTCCTTTCCATTGGCGGCATCACAACACAGCTGTCGGTGATTTTTATCTGGTTCACGTGACGTCACAGTGAAGTGGAATTAAACGTGCTTTGTTTAGCTGCTAATCCCTCATAGCAATCAACGTAGCGAGTAAAAATGTCCGGAGAGATAAAACCCCACAGGATTAGCACAAGCTCCTGCCCACCCCATGCTGGCCAGCCTATCCCAGTGCTTCATGAGTTTTCTGTTTCGTTTTATTTTATTTATTACAATTTTTTTTTTGAAAGGAAGGTTGTCAGGCGCTATGTCTGATAGCGGGTCTGTCATGGTGTAGCTACCTACACCTGTGGCGTAGGGGTGTGATGTGTTTGTGTGTACCAGTGTCCTCTTTCCACCGTGCACGAGCCCGCAAAACCACATATCAATTATTAAAGGATTACGAGCCAAGGGAGAGCTACCTGATAGCACGGACCTCAGAAGAGCTCAGAAAATATTACCACCTGATCTCAGGTGAAATAATACTCCCTGCTTTATCCCTTTTTTTTCTCTTTTTTTTCTTTCTACTTCATTATGCCTGTAGTCTACCTTTTTTTATGTTACTGTAACTGAAGACAAGACGACATCTGCCAAACGCTGCCTTTCTTCTTCTACGCCTTCTTTGTGAGAACGCGGTCTGTTGTTTGTTCTCCTTCTCTGTTCTCTACTGCTGCTGTTGCCAATGCTCGTCGCCAACAGCCAGTTGAGTCTCGGCCGCTCCCACAGTTGGGACACGCTGGGGGGTGTCGACGATCACTGGGACGTCCACGAACAGCAGCAGCCGCCGCAATCGCCGCGTTCAGCAGGCCGCCGCAGCTCCTTGTCGTGTGGAGAGGGAGGTTGGAACGAGCCTCCTGACCTGGATTCAAAACGTGACCCGTGTCCTTACCAGGACTCTGTCGAGCGGCACGATCCACGGTTGCTGCGTAAGGGCTCCGTGCCGGAGCTCAACCGCTTCACGGAGCGTGCGTCCATGGCTCGCCGCGGCTCCATCTCCCACCAGGACTATTATCCCCACGACCCGGGGATGGCTCCCCGGGGACCCGAGGGCTTCTACCGGGCAGAGCACCAACCCCCGCCGCCTCTCCAGCATCCACTGAGCAGGCCAGGCTCTCATTTCAGGATTGGTCCTGGGGCTCGCGCTACCTGGGAGCAGGGTCAGGGAGGGCGAGCGGGGTTCCAGCCCCTTGCCTCCCCTCTTCCCCCTCCCCCGACTGTCCACGAGGTCAGCCGAATCTACAGAGAGTCGTACGCTGTGCCCGCTCCTAAGGGGATACCCGATAGCCAACAGGCACGCATCCCAACGCGAGCGCCCTCTCCGGCGCCCTACAGCATGGAGCATGCGCCTCCACGCTACGCAAGTGAGCTCCCGCCGTTAACCAGTCGCGCAGGCTATGCTGACATTAATGGCCGTCCGCTGGATCCCCACCAGCAGGCTGCTGCTACTTGCCTGGTGGTAGACACTACCAATCACGGAGTCATTATGAGGCAAGACGCCACCTCTCCTTATAGCATCCAGCATCAGCAGCAACTCCAGCAGCAGCAGCAGCATCAGCAGCAACAGCAGCAGCAACTCCAGCAGCAGCAGCATCAGCAACAACAGCAGCAGCAGCAACTCCAGCAGCAAATACAGCAGCAGCAGCAACACCAGTTGTTGCAGCAGCAGCAATTACAGCAACAGTTGCAGCAGCAGCAGCAGCAGCAACCCCTGCCACCCCCACCCTCTATCTACAACCCCAACCTTCACCTGCCTCCACCACCCACTGCAGCCCAAGCTGCAGCCATAGCGGCCGCTCCCGCTCCAGCCCCCAGCATGTCTACCACCCCGCTTCCCACCCCTCTCCCGGCTCCCTCCCCGGGCGCCCCTCTGACCCCCGCGCCCGCGGAACCCCGCAGAGCCGCCGACCCCGAGTTCCTCGCCTTGCTGCGTAACGAAGGCCTGTCGGAGAGCACCATCTCCTCGCTGCTCCAGCAGGGCTTCGACTCCACGGGTATGCTTGCCGTCATGGAGGAAAACGACGTCCGCGCCGTAGCCCCTAACCTCGGCCAGGCCCGGGTTCTCTCCCGCCTGGCTCTCGGCTGCAAGCGGCCAGCCGAAACTTGGCAAGCCCACTCGCAGCCGCCGATGAGGCGCTCCAGTAGCTTCAGCCACCGCTCGGACATCTACCACCACCAGCAACAGCAGCAGCTGCAGCAACCGCATGCTCTGTCTACGGACCCCCAGATGATGCACCCACAGAACCCTGGGGCCATGCACACCATCTCCCCCAGGGTGGGCGAGGTCATGGGGAGGAGGCCCAACAGTGCCCCTTCTCAGCAGCTCCTGGAGGCATCCGCTGGGTACCCCAGTCCGGTACCGCGTACCACGGGCCCGTATGCAGGAGCCCTGGTGCCTGCTCAGTCGCGACCAGTGTCTGGCTACTCCCAACACCCCGGAGCACCCATGCAAGGGGTGGCCATGTACGGCACGCAGGTAATGCCACAGCACATGACGGGGCCAAGTCCTGCCGCGTCGGGGCCAGCTTGGCCACAGTCACCGCAGCAGGTGCCCAAGGCGTACTCTACCAATTACACAGTGCCCATGGAGCTGATGAAGAGAGACAGAAGCCTGCCTCCGCTGTCACCCATGCACAGCGCTCATCTCAGTCCACAACTGATGCGTAGGGGTGGGGGGCTGGAGAACCCCTCGGTGTCTGCGGGGGCCCACAACCAAGGCCAGACCACCGTGGCAGGTAACCAGAAGCTAAGTCGGAGAACTGGACCACCAGTCATTGTGTCCACCATGACTGCTCCCGATACAAGTAAATGTTTTATCTTTTTTTTTTTTCGTGTTTTTTTTCCTCCCTATATTTCTTGCTGTCTGTCTGGCATGCTAAAGTGAGTCTTTCCTTGGCTGTTCAAACCATGTTTGATTAAATAATAGCATTTGGTTGTTTTCATATGATTAGTTTAATACCATGTTTTCCATCATTTAAAAAGGATTTTTCAATCTTCTTTTTAAATGTGACTGCATAGGCAAAACCCTATTAGCAACATGCTAAACTTTATTGTTTGCCGTGCATTATGTATGTGTGTGTATGTGTAAGTGCTATTTGGAAATGGTTAAAGATACAGTTTTGTAAACTATGTATATTACCTCTGTCCTTGTAGTATGTGGATTCATTGAGGGTTTTGTGTTTTATTTTAATGTTATTTTGTAACTCATCATAGATAGAAGCTAGATGATTGCAAAGTGCACAAATGAAACATACATACATAAACACACACAGTATATATACAGTACTGTATATTTTGGTCAGTTCTCTTTGTTCCCGTCAGGATTAAGATTTTCTGTAATCTGTCCACTGCCACTGCCCTAGTTTTATTTTTTGTATGCATTTACCACTATCCTAAAATTATAATATACTATTATACTCGTAGTAAATTTTCGAACTGATCGAACTCATATTTCATAACACTGTACTATAGTTTAATTAAACAGTTATTTTACTTTATACTCATATTGGAACGATAATGTACAGTATTGCTGGTGTAACTCACGTTTACCACTGCTTACTTAAATGTGAGATAGTTTGCATTACTACAACTGCAACTATATATCCGTTTCTATGAATCCTTTCGGATGGAATATAGACTACAATTGGCTAACCAAATGAATAATCCGCCACAGCATCTGCATGCACAATGTTACATAACGGTGGCTGCAGCATTGCCCGTTGCGTTCGCTGTGGACGTAGAATAGGCTCATTTTTAGATGCATGAGACAAAGCTTTTTTTCTCTCTGTTCTGCTATGCATCCTCATCGCACTGCAGCCCCAGAGCCCCTGCGGTTGTAAGCATGGATGTCTGGTTGCATTATGGTAATGAGGGTGCAGCAGAGAAGCATCAGAGAAGCCTGCAGGGGCTTACGGTTTGATCGCTTTAGAGCACTTCTGGACCAGGTCCACCACTGCCCCTCTTTAGTGGCAATTGTTGATCATTTATGTGTTCCCATTACAATGTGTGCCCTGATAATATACAGCACAGACGTATGTTTGCAATGCAGTAGAGACTATGTTCCTAATCCAATAAAACATCAGGTTTATTTAGTCCCAAAGAAGAAAATCTATTCAGACGTAAGACGGAGGAAGCACAGCTGTAGTTAGAACCTAAATAAAACGTTCTGATTAGGAATAAATACAACCGTCAATGCTAAACGGACCCATTATGCATTTCATTGCCATGCATTGCCCTTTAGTCTCTGATGAATCAAATCATCCTGTATTTTGCTACTGTGTTGTCACTGGAAATTAAAACTGGAAGAAGCAGACTTCAACTCGGTCAAATTAAAACAAAAAATATCATCTGCGACACCAGCTCACCAGCATCGCTGGACAGATGAAATCTTATTATTGCTAATTGCCGAGCCGTGATTGTGTCCTATCCTCTGAGTAAGGGGTCTGTAAATAGAGACATAAGAGGTGTTTTATCCTTTAGACCTTTTGATTCTGCATTAATCTAGTGTCTTTCTTATCCTCTATACAGCCTTTTGGCCTGATATGCATGCACCCATAGACATAGACTTGGAAGGATAATACGAAATTATATTGGTCTGTGTTATAGCTATACGTGTAGCCTTAATGCTATGTGCATAGCACATGGCGGACACAGCTTTGGAAAGGATTGAGTCTGCCACACGATCTTGCTTGCATGTGTATGTATACGCGTGCACGCGCGCACACACACACAGACATGCAGTCAGCAGAATAGTGCTCATTTACATGTTGCTGGCGTTGGTTGATTTAGTCATTTCATCGCTTAATGGAAAGCACAGAGCCAGCCTTAAAACATATTCCTTAATTGTTTTTGTTGCTAGGCAACATTGGTCTTTTGAGACAGATAATCTGCTGGTTAAGGGGGTTGCTCCACTGTCATAAATTGTTTGAAATGCACATGCTATAATTTTCTTCCCCAAGCTATAGCTGCCAAGAGGAAGTCAATAATAGATTTTTTTTCTTCAGCAATTATGAGGTTTTAGTTACTTTTTTTAGTTTTAAGGAGGGGAACGCAGTTGTGTACATTTTTAAATTAACAAATTGTAGTATCACCCATTGCTGTAAAATCAGGTAGAACATTCGTAAATGCAATAGGTGATTTAACATCTCTCAAAATCCAATTAGCTAGGCGCTTGTGATACAGCCTGCCGCAGATATGCTAACAATTCATTAGTTCCACCCGCACTGCTGCTGAGAATGAATTTGACTCTACATTAATAATGTACTTGGCTCATTCTCTTTAATGTTTAGCCAAATGCCCATATATGGATAGCTGGGGTTGACTTCCTGGCCCCCTCCCCCATATTGCTGCCATATATGGTAGTGTCAGAGCACGCTGTCATTGTTACCCTGTACTGTTTGTGCGTGTGTGTGTGTGTGTGTGTGCCAGTGTGTGTGCGCGGGGGCTGCCTTATATCCATGGCCAAGCAACCTAATGCCAGCCCAGGTCAGTAGTTGCTGCATTAATTTACAGACGAGCTACTAGCTACTCTTCTGTCTTCATGAAATGTGTTCTAGAGATCCTAGATTACGTATTCATGAGGTGTAGAGGTCCCATCTACACACAGTTGTTAGTGAGTGATGGATTATGGGGAGGGAGAGAGAGCTTTAGTATTTCCTGTCCTCCTGTCTAGTTGATGCTGGAGTCCTGGCTGTCAGATGGGGGAAGGGCGAGGTTTTCAGAGGTTGACTCACTGTGGGGACAGCGGGATGCAGGCTTTACGAGGCATGGCATGAAAGGGTTAATGGATGTTCCAGTTCAATGAAACAAGACACTATCATAATCTGTACATCTCAGAAAAATGTATCCTTATCTCATGCTGTTAGAATGCCTACATTTATAACCTGTGATTCCTGAGTTCCCCTTTGGTGCATGGAACTTTTTTTTCTTTTTTACCTTTTTTTACACCTTTTATCTTGCGAGCCCTGTATCTTACTATACTAACTGTAGTATTATAGTAGTATAGTGCCCATGCACTGGCTAGCAAGCATTAGCTAGCAGGTGGCACTGGTGATATGTGTTAAGTCGCGCAGTGTAGAGTTCCTCTCAACACCAGATGTTCCTCTTAGCGTCAGGAAGTGATTTGCCTCTAACTAATGGCTGTGTAATCTCTCTATGTCTGTCTGTCTGTCTGTGTGTGTGTCTCTCTCTCTCTCTCTCGCTCGCTCGCTCTCTCTCTCGCTCGCTCTCTCTTTCTCTTGCTCGCTCTCTCTTTCTCTTGCTCACTGTCTGTCTGCCAAGATTAGATCTTTATCATTCTCTTCCCCAACTCTTTCTCTAACTCGCCTGCTCTCTCTGCCGTTGTCAAAGTAGATTCCGTTTCATTTTCTGTTCTCTTCATCTCTCTCTCTCTTGCTCACCTCTTCTCGCTCGCCTTTTGTTTAAAACGGTTCTCAGTTGAGAAATGCCTTTATTCGGGCTGCCTTGACATTCCCCTGACTCAATAGGTGGGGGGGTTGTGAAAGCAAGTGGTAATGTGAGAAAACCTTCCTCCATACAGTACGCAGCATTCATTCTTGACTTGTGTGTGTTTTGATCCTGCCTGGAGAGAAACTGAAGGATGCAATTGAAAGAGGTAGGGGAAGAAAAGCTTTTTGAGGTGATTTACGTATCATGACCAGACTGAAGACGATGAAACAGATGAACACAATGAACAAACGTATGAATGAGTAGAGAAATCCAGACATCTAGAGTTGAGTACAAGAGAGTGATGGCTTCAATGGCGGTGAGTGATGGGTTGTCAGTTAGGAAAATGAGTGAGCGGGAGATTAAAATGGTGGCATCTCCAGCATGCCATCTGTCTAACAGGCTCGAATAAGAAAAGGTCACAATGCACACAGAAAACTTTGACTGCACAATCCCAAAGAAATGAATCGGTGCATTTATGTAATGACATGCCCAGTAGAATAGGGCAGCTCTTTACCTTGACTAGGGTTTGCTGTACAATGACTCAAATATTTTATATGCTTGTACAAACACACAAAACAGCCTGATGTGCACATGTTAGCGCACACGTTGCTGCACAGAACAATATTTATTTTGTTCTGCATCGTTGTGCATTGATCAACATCCAGAATATTTCAGTTTTAATACTATGCATCTTGGTGGAAAATGAATGTCTTTGGTTTAAAGATTGAAACCGTGCGGTATTGTTCCAGGCAGTGCATGGATATACAGTGATACCTATCTGACATGTTTCAATAATTGACACGCAAAGAAGCACACTGTGTGTTCTGTTTCCAGACCTTAACTGCGATCAAAAGAAGTAGGAGCTTGAAAGGAAAGCTTTCTGAGCACTGACACAAAGCAGAAGGCAAAGATAAAAGAAAAGACTTGGATTTTAAAAAGCTCTGACCAGAGCTGTTTTGGTGTTGCAGTATGGCTAGTCAGCCACGACTGAGTCCTGGATAGCAAACAGATGGTTCAACGTCATACATTAAATACATTTGCGGCTCATTATGAAAAAATGAAACGAGAGTGGGGAATTCTATATTATTAAAGGTCCCTTATTGCATAAAATATTACGATTGTGTATTCTGGAAGGACCCAAATGGGCTGGATTCATTTTAATACCTCCCCAACATGTAACTAAAACCGCGCAATTCATCTAGACCATTGTGTAAAACAAGTAGGTTTGGCTCCAAGGTGTGACATCATTTTTTGATTGCATCCAATCACCTCAGAAACAGTAGGGTAAAACATTGCAACACCAACATAAACTGATCGTTCAACATAGGTGGAGAAAAGGGCCTAAATGGCATAGACAATGTAATAATACGGGAGCTTTTAATACAACTGCGAATTATTCAAAATATCTGCTAATGTCCCTACACTTTTCCTCAGCGAACTTCCAGCTTTGCTGCGTGTTTCCAAAATAACCTGCTAAGGCTTCTTGTGGAGTTGCATTCCTGCCTGTTATCGCCTCCATCAACAGAGGTGTGTTAGAAGTGTAATAACCCACCTATCACCGCTGAACCCTTGTCAGCGCCGTGCGCTCTCAACACACACTCTCTGTTGTTCGTTTTCCCCCCGTAATCTGGCCACTGGGGGGGGGGGGGGGGGGGAGTGTGACAGTGTTAATT
>JAODVN010065732.1:0-10223 GCA_025434125.1 Chologaster cornuta
TCATTTAATTTTCCTTCATCCACCGTTTGTTTAGTTTGTAAAGTCTTTTGTACATTTCTTTAAATGTTCCGTTCACTTTTAAGCATCTGCTCCGTCTACGTATTGCTGGATCTAATTATGCTTTCTTGCTTTCAAACAGCTGTAGCTGCACCAGAAGTATTATCCCAGTCTCCAGCACAAGGTAAAACAAGGCACACACACACAAAACCTACTGTACATACTTGTATAGTATTTATCTTATTACCTGTTCCTTATTTTAATATCTGAGGTTCTCGCACATGTATCCGTATGCAGAATACAGACTTGGGTGAAATAATACACACAGAGACATTACTAATATTCTGCACTATTTAATATACTGAACGTTTGTTAAATACATTGCTTGCTCGATTAAAAGTAAATTTAGTTTACTTTATACTATATTCATTTGTCCAAGTGCAGTAAGTACCACCGGTCAGAAATGTCCTGAATGGTAAATCTAATTGTCTATTATTTTCCTCTCTTTACTTGAGTGACACTCTTCTCAGATATGAAAGAATTGTAAAGCTACATTCAGCAGCATGTTTTAACTTTGTGTTGTGTCCCTCTCCTCTACCTCTTCCCACACACCCTTTTAGTTCTTCAACATGTAAACAATGAGCTTGCGATAAGACGTAGGGCTCTGATTAACTAATTATAATAATATTGAACTAAGTTCTTTTAATTTTTTACTCCTTGTACAAAATAAAGCTATGCAAAAGAAGGAGAAGAAAGCTAAGGAGAAGGAAAACAAGGGATTCCTTGGCTTATTCAAAAGACCAAAGAAACAGTCAGAAATGGTAAGCTATGAAATTATCTCTTTAGTTGGAGAAATCGCTCTTTTATGTAAAATGATCCTTTTTATTAGGAATGTAATTATCCTAATTAGCTCATATGCCAAAGTCAAATGTAGCTCAAATTGCCTACTGCCCATAATTGAATCAGTTCTGAATGTGTTGATAACAAGTTAGTTAGCAAGCTAGCTAGCTAACTAGCTACAGTTGTAGGGGTTGTGAGGTTAGCAAGCTAACTGCTAGCTTGATAATAAGTTAGTTAGCAAGCTATCTAGCTACCAGCTAACTAGCTACAGTTGTAGGGGTTGTGAGGTTAGCAAGCTAACTGCTAATTTGATAACAATTTAGTTAGCAAGCTAGCTAGCTACTAAGCTAACTAGCTACAGTTGTAGGGGTTGTGAGGTTAGCAAGCTAACTGTTATATTAGTTCGTGAAAGTTACTCCTCACAGCCACCTCACTACCTCTTCCCCTGTAGGCCAGGTGTGTCCCCAGCTCCCTCGGTGGCGGGCAGCAGCGTCAGCATCTCGCAGCCAGCGTGAGCTCCCTGGGCCTGCGCTCCCCCAACACCCCGAGCACCTTTTTCGCCGACTTGCCCAAGAAGAGACGGGCACCCCCACCTCCGCCGCCGGCCGTATCGCAGAGTGTCCGCGACAACCTGTGCACACGTCACCTCGTCTCCCAGGTCAGCTGGCCGTGCAGTTTCCACATGCGGCCTGTAGAGGGCGACTGTGTTGCTGATAAAGTTAGTCAGTAATTCCAGGGAAAGCTTGTTATCTTAAAAACTGTGTAGAAACACCTGATTATCTTTTCAGGATAAACACAGAACAGCCTGTGGACTGTGAGGAGATATTTGCTGAATTTGACAAAAAGTGTTATTATCGTGCAATCGCTGACCCTATCTTCTAATATATTCCACTGCCCTATAACACAGGTTTGTGCTGTACTCTCTGTTTTCATCTGAGGTAAATTATCTTTCTCTTCCTTGGTTTCTTTTTAAAGATGTAGTCCGCTATTGCAAGCCAATTGTAAGTTAAGACACTTTTTTTTGTGTCAAATTCACCAACTATCTCCTTAAATTTTGTTAGCTTGCCAGTGGGAAAACTCCCTACAGTGGACTAATACAGATTGACCATACGCACTTCGCTGAAGAACATAGCCGGTTTGAATACAACCAGATCAACAACTGTGCACTGTCTATTACACAGCCTGTATAGGGACACAACATGGCACCACTTAACAACCATACCCCTTGGCTTCGAAAATGCATTTCAATGTGTGGGATGGAGCTTCTGAGAAAGTTTGTTGATTGAGCTCGAAATTAGAAAGCGTTTTTGAGAATGACAAACCCTGCCTTTTTCAATATGTGTTGTCTTTCTACAGAGCTCTGCAGAATCCACCCTGGCGAGGACCAAGAGACGAGCCCCTCCCCCCCCTGTTGCTTGTCTCGACAAGGAGGATCCAGGTAAGAGACTTCCCTGCCAGATCATGGGAGCATGCTTATGCAAAGACTAGCATGTGCCGACCAGTTTTCTGAGGGATCATTTTTAAGTTATTATCTAAGGCTGTATTGGATCATTTTCATTATTAAGTATTACTCAATAAAATATAAATACGTTTGCATATCTTAAATTATCATTACTTATAACTATTGGTTATAACTACATATGTCAAGATTTACCCCATTGCTCTTTGTTGCATGCTTTTGCCATCTAGTAAAGGGCAACCGTAAATGATAGATTTCAGATAAATGTAATCCCAATATACCTTTTTTAAAGAGTATTTCTGTGGGCACATAATATGTTTGGACTGGGCAGCCGTGTAATCCTTGTGATTTGAGTCAGAGCCACACAAGGTCAAACATGACTGGAAGTTTAAATCAGGATTACAATTTAAAGCAATTCAATCTTAAGGACAGTTTTAGCAGCAAGATCCACCTCAGTAACACTATTGCTTTTGAAAACTCAATAAAAATTTGCCAGGAATCTTGTTTCATGAAACAGTTTGGGTACATATTCCCAGATTAATACCTCCTATTGGAGTACGTTTTTATCAATTTACATTTAAACAGAAATTATTTTTAAATTTATTTTATTTATGTCAAATTATCCAGAAAGCAACCATATCGGATATATCGTATATTTGCATCCCTTCAGTAGCGGTCAATTTGAAATGCTAATAGATGTCTGGAAACCCATATTGTTGGTAGATCCAGAATTGTAGTTCATAATAAGTCAGTCAATGAACATGGAGAGCGATATTAACTTCATAACATAAAAATGAAAGCATACAATGTAAAAAAAAAAACTAAAAGGCAGAATATATTCTATTTATATCAAAGAACATGATACACAGTTCAGTGGTTTTCCATCCACTTATTGGGGGGTGGGTGGCGCAGGAGGAGCAGACTTTAACCTGGAGTCCCTTGGGTGGAAATGAGGTCAAATTGTCTGGAATATTCCTATTAAAGCTATATTCAGTGAGTGGAAGATAATGCGCTTTTTGTCAAATTGTAGCAAATGTCTCCTCACCATTCTGCGTGTGTGTGCGCGCTGAAACAATATTTAAAATATCTACAAGGTTTTTCCAGAATGGCTGACTGTACCTTTTTAAGACCTGTGTGTGTGTGTGTGTGAGACCTTCCCCTAAAGCAGAGCTCCGTCTCATCCAGGCTCTGAGCCATGTGACTGAGGGCCGCTGCCGTCTCCTCTACCCCTCCTCTTCTGCGCTGCTCCTATCTCCACTACTCCCCCTTCTTCTGCCTGTGCTTGGCTCAATGATGCACGTTTTAAATCCCAAGTTTTTTTTTTAAATATTAGCGTTCTTTGTTTCACTTGTATTTGCAACGTTTACCTTAATTTTTTAATCAAGAAAATGCGTGAATATTGAATGCACATTTACTTTAGTAACCTGCTGAATTTGCAAATGTTTTAATAAAACAGATGCATTCTTTGAGAATGTAAATGTTGATTTTACAATCCTAGCAAAATATTCCTATTATAGATAAATATTCCTCCAATCTTACCAGATAATATTGTCCCATAGTCAATATGTATGCTGTAATTCTTGCTAATCTTCCCAGTGCTAAAATAACTTGTGTCTTGATATTTTAGACTCTCTGCACTCTTGCGAGGAGCTAGGAGACGTCCAAGAGAGCGACTCTGTAAACGAGTCGCCAACGTCGTCATCGCCCATGTTCCCGACGCCGTTGCCGCCCGGAGCCCTCTGCGTGGGCAAAGAGCTACCGCAGGCCCGATATGCACTGGCCAAAATCCTCACCACGTCCGCTTGCAACGGGAAGCTGGCGGAGCGCTTGAAGAGCTTGGACGCCTTCTCAAAGCTGCACAGCAGCTCGTGCGTCGACTCATTGGCCCAGAAGCGCACGGACGATGGCGGCTCATTCGACCGCCTAGAAGACTACACCTGCAACCTCTCTTCCCATGACTTGGAATGGGAGGACCCCAGACAGAGGATGGGGCTGACCACTTTCAAGGTGGTTCCATCTGTGCAGCGCTCCTTTGAGGTGGAGGTCACTCTGGAGGTCCCCGTGCAGGGCCAGACTTCGGAAGACGACCACCCTGTCGGCCAACCCGAAGATAACCGAACCGCAAAAAGTCAGGCCTCCCCAAAGAGTCCGGATTACGAAATAACAGCAGACAATTCCGAGGTCTCTCCGCTGGAGACGCGAGTCCCTAATAACGATCCTTCACCTCCGTCTTTGCGGGAGAAGAGCGCTGATCGTGATGGGGTTCCAGCGTCTTGGGGGCCTCCGTCGTGCCCCGAGAGGCTGCCGTCGCAGAGCTCACCTTCAGCCGAGGCTGACGAAGAACTTGGGAGATCAGAGGATGTGGATTCAGCAGCGGTTACGTCCCAGCTGCATCCTGAGCACTGTCCCGTGGAAAACGACGCGGCTGACGAAAATGGCCTCAACGCAGACGTCACATCTTCGTTTCCTCAAAGCCCCAGCAGTGAAACGTTGGACCCAGAGGTGTCCTCGTCCTCCGACGAAGAAGACGACGGCGTGCTTCCGGATGAATGCGAGGATCATTTCCCTTCCCCTCCGCCGCCCGTCGTCTTCAACCAGGAGCTGGAACGGGCAGAGGTGGCGTCCCGAGGCCCCGGCAGTCCAACATTCAGCAGGGACGCCCGCCTCGATGACTTTGCCTATCCCACGTCCGCCATCGCAGAGCCAACGCCGCTGAAGAAAGTGAGCGTGGTCCCTAACCGCTTCGCCCAGGCGGTGGCGCTAGCCGTCCAGAGGGGTGGTACGGACAATAAGGGACAGGGTTTACGTCCCACCCAGGTCACCGGAGGGCCACAAAGCCTGTTCTCCACAGCTACCACGGTGAGTGTCAGTGCATTTTGGGCATAGCCCATGTTGGTAGATTCATTGTTTATTGTTTTTATGTGAGAAAAGTAGGTATTGCAAGCTAATTGAAAGGTAATACACTTGACCAAATATACACTCGCGTTGCACTAGCTTACTGTTCTCTGTGCATGCTGAAAAGATATGCTGGCACTTCTACACAGCACTGGCTCCGTAAATAAGAACATGAACCAAGTTGCAAACACAGCTCACAACAAAGCCTTCACAATGTGTGGGGCGGAGCTGCGGAGGATATCGTTTTCATTTGAGCTTGTAGTTAGCAAGCGTCCTCGAGAATAAAAAGTAAAACTAATCCTGCCTTTTTTTCAGGTAGTTCACCCATGCAAATGCAGGAGTATGTAGAGTTATTTCCATGTCTGTAGCCATCCAAAAAGCTGGATGAGTATAAGTGTGTAGTCTTGAACCAAGGTTTGACCCTGCGTTCCCATGGACGACAAAACACTTGGAGTCACTAATGACGTGGATCGACTGCTTAAGTCTTCAGCTTAAGCAGCGCTTTTCTCGCTGTCTTCAGTCCCATTGGTAGGAGCCATGTCATATTGCTCTGTAGTTGCATAAGATGGACCCCTAGTCCATTTTTGCCCCGCTTAGTTGGTTTACAGCGACTGCTTGTCTCTGTGAATCGCCTTAAATTTGAAAATGAGCAGCACATTGAAAATGAGCGGCAGCCGGCCGCTATGTCTCCCTCGATTGTCGTCCGTGTGAACGCAGGGTAAGTCTATCTTCCGATACCAAGGTGTATGTGAACACAGCATTTGTTCAGGCAATTCAACAACTGGAGAACTGAGCTGTAAACATCCGTCCTTCTCTATTTCAGACGTCTGACTGGTTTCCTCGCACATCTTTGAATGGGAGTTCATGTTTAGGGTGAGGCACTGGAGGTGACTGGGGACGCCTCACTGCTTGACCTCCGATTGGCTCCATCTAGAAGTTAGATGGTGCTTGGTTCCGCTAGGAAGTGGCAGCATCATGTTTTGCTAAATTCTTCCCTTTTGCTTCGCAGCACTTTCCAATGTTTTCACAACACCCTACATTGTCTTCATTACGTTTGGATTTATATTCACACATGTAAATGTTTTTTTTGTTTTCACAAAAGGCCAGAAATACAGGAGACAAGTTCGCTTAGCTCGCACATCCTGTTAAACTTTAATTGTAAGATGTGCCAAGTCGAAAGTCATATTGACGTGACAGCATTGTTGTTGTTTTTCTGAGACAAAATATATAACATTAAATTGCTATGTTTAATTATTCACTTGTGTTTTCTTATTTCTGGGTGGTGTATAACATTTTCTGTATGTTACGTGGTCAAATATTGTGTAGTAAAACCTCTTAGACACCAGGTGGCAGAAGAATACTGTTTCTATAATATGTAAGCCAGGGCTTTTCAACTCCAGTCCTGGAGGGCCGCACCCTGCAGGTTTAATAAGATATCTCCCCACACAAGGTTGTTAGAAGCCTGATAATTATCTGTTAATTTAAATCGGTGTGTTGGAGCAGGGAGAGATCTAAAACATGGAGGGTACGGCCCTCCTGGCCCGGAGTTGAAAAACCCTAATGTAAGCTCTTAAACTGTCAGTTAGTTATGCAAGCTATTGGGTATTTATTTTGTAGTCTTAATTAATTTTTTTCATTTGGGGAAGCACGGATTAACTAAATAAGATGTTAGAAATTATAAATGTATTTTTGTAATTTGACCGTTTTCATTCCTCTGAGCCTTTTTTAGTGAATAATTCCCTGTCTGGACAATTTCTCAATAATTCATGATGCATCAATTATGCAGTCAGCGTAAATATTAGGCTACATATCGTGTTTAGCACAGGCATTAATACACGCCGTATACAGTAAATAATGTTGTAAATCTAAATCGAATGCGAAGACTTTCAACACCTTTTTAAATTAACCGCACACACTCCGTTTGCTCAGGCACACAAACTGATGTTGATGTGTTTTCAACAGAGCCGTACCTTGGGGCGATACCACATAACTATATACTCGGGTGCCAAAAGACCGCGCTGCTATACGGATCGATCGATTGGGGAAGGGGGGGGGGGGGGTGCTGCCTCTGAGACGAGAGAGAGAGAGAGAGAGAGAGCCTAGCCAGAACAGCCTGTGGCTAACATTCCTTGCTTGGCCAGCGCCCGGACATGAGTGGGCTAGCTTCAATGCGTAGCTCTCGCTCCCCTCCACCTGAGGAGAATGGAAGGGCCTGCTGGTAGATGATGGGATGTGACCCTTGACCTCTTCCGTGTTGCGCTCCCCTCCCTTTCCTCCCCCAGAGGGGTCGCCCATCCCTCAAGGGCACAGCCAGTGTCACACCGTCGTTGTCATGGAGAATGCCATTACCACCCCTAAGGGAGGGAGCGGAGCGCTATGTCTCAAAGGCAAAAGAAAAGGCAATGTGGATGGTGGGGGAGGGGGTTCGTATACACGTACTGTACACGCAAGAGGCTTTTATTCGGGCCATCGCTGTAATAAAGAGTGTAAGTGACAACTGTGGCATTATGCCTTTTTCTTTCTCTCCACAGTGAAAGGTTGAGTTTCGACCCGCGGCGCGGCGGTAAGTTTCGTCCCGTGAGTACGCAGACATCGCATGCACAAAGCAAACCTCAGCTGACGATCCTATAACATGGAGGGTGGGGGGCTCTCGTCACAAACGTTTATTATCCCATAGTGTGACATAAGCTGCTGCTGGCACAAACGGACTTTTGAACAAAACGGATTTACTATTTACATAATGAGAGTTGATTACGAGACGTTTTCTCTGGAGACCTGGCGAAAACACAAAAACAGGCAGGATACCATGAAGCCGAGAAGACATAAGAGCCCCCCCACACACACACACCACCCACAGCTTAAAATAAACTAATGAGACCTTTGAATAAATGTAAGACCACTGTGCGAGTTACTGTTCTTCAAAGACCGTTTTAAAGCGACGGCTTTACAAACCACCATATTTGTAGAAACACCTACTATACAGTGCACACACACACACACACACACACACTAGTAACTATGTGAGCGTAGGCTACACAAGTATATGGATATGTAAGTTATTTGGTTGCAATCATAACACACGCAATAAACTACTGTTTTGTCATGCGCGCGCACAGAGCTAAAATCAATAACGCATCAGCCAACCCACACAAATAGCGGTAATACACATTTATCATTTATTTATTCCTTTATTCATTCATCTCTATTTAGTTATCCAACAAATGTATCTGCCAAGCGGTTAGAAAATGCCCACAGGCCTCCTGAGCTGTATGAATATTATTATAAAAACAGAATAGGCCTCGGGCATGTGTCGCTAGGGAGTGTGTGTTGTGTGTGTGTGTGTGTTGTATGTCGGGGCAGACGTGCGCACTGTAGGCTACTAATATATTTGTGTTTACATGGCATCTCCACGCTGGGCTCGGAAGAATCGATAAACGCATCACCCAAAGCAGAATTCTATCCTTCCCTTTGGAGGTTGTGCTGGAGTTTATGCTATTCTTTCCGTTTCACCTTGGGAACTCCATCCATCATGCTTCCTCCCCTCTCCCAAAGTGAGCAGCAGTTGTCTAGAAGCTCCCCAGCGCTCCGGGGGTTTTGAGGGAGGGGCTGCGGTTGACCTCGCACCTCCGCCAGCATGTGCCCTCTTCACGGGCAGCCGCTTCTGCGAGTGGCTAACTGGTTGCCATGTTACACAAGTGGCATTTATCATGGCTTTGATCCTGAATACATGTAACATTGTGGCGGAACATCTTAAATGCAAGGAGGAAAGGTTGGAGGTCAAACCCAATGCGTGGGTAATATTTATTTATTTTTATTTTATATATATATATATATATATATAATTATATAATTATCTATTTGTCTTAGGTCTACATTTGCCTATATTAACAGTGTCAAGAATGTAACTATAACATGTCCTTGGCTACTTGAGCCTTTTTAAATGTTGCTTCATGAAACTCACAAAAATCTATTATGCTTAACCTTATCTGGATAAACTAAATGGACAAATGAACATTGCATTCTCTTGTATTGTGATAAACCATCACTGCTATTTTCTTAATTTGATTATACTATTTAATTATTCATATTGAATCACACATTTTCTGTTGTCTTTTATTGTTTTGTTCTTAAAACAGATTCTCCTTTTTAGTGACAGACTTAAAAAAAAAATTCACTGGATAATCTTTGAATGACAGCTAATCCTCTGATATGTAAAGCAGTATGATTGACAGTGTTGTGTTCCACCGCTGATAAGTTGGCCATGTAAATATTTAACTGATTTACTCAGTTCTATCCACACAAATGACCAGTAATTACAATGTAAATTGAAAGTGATGGACTAATGTAATAAGTTACAACACAGTACCATTTATTTACCAATAGGGGGCACCGTAATATCTCATTCAGAACGGTGTCATAGGCTACTGTTGTGCTCATAGTTTTGAGATAGACTCGAGGCTTGACACACCTGTTATGGTGGATCTTGGATTGCATATTCTACAAGGTACTGGATAACTGTAATCCTAATTGTATGTGTGCATTGTGTACAGTACATACACAGTATATTAATTTTTGTAACTTTAAATAAAGTACATATTAAATAAAAATATTTACATAAATATTTAAATTTTACACCCGATCTCCCCATTCATCCACATGTATTTAAATGTGTTTTAGCATTCCATAGAATCTTATTTTACTGACATGTCAAGATTGAAATATCTATAAGGTCAACCAAAGCAACATTCCCCACAGAAATACACCCCCTAACCTTAACTCTCAGTTGGACTAGAATTTGAACTTGTATGTACTCAAATTACTTTGATTATTCTCGTGATTGTGTGGTAACAATGGCAGCATTAAAAGTATTGTATAATGGCATCAGAGCTAATTAACCGATATTTAAATTGCATTCGCAAACCTCTTTGGTGCAACACTTGACAGTAGGCTATTCTCTTTAAAAAAAGTTTAGTTTCCCCCTTTGTTTTCTTTGTGTATTCATCAATAATTCATCCCTTCCCCTCGATTGCTA
>JAODVN010065842.1:0-10221 GCA_025434125.1 Chologaster cornuta
AACAGGAAATGAGGAAGGGGGCAAACACTTTTTCACACCACTGTATATATACACATACATATATATACATACATATACACACACACATATATATATACACACACATACATATATATACATACATATACACACACAAAATTATTAATGTTTATTAAATATTTCTCGGACAATAAAAATAAAGTGTTGTATAAAATGAGAAATTACATACATTTGCTGCAACAACAATATTTATATGTTTTGTATCGTGCATATTTATTAAATTAGCGCATGAATTAATCATTATTAAGCTTAATACTATATTATTAAGTAAATATTGATGCATTTGGTCTTAAATTATAAAAAATCCGAATGTGTCTATTTGCTGCAGTTGTTCATTTTAATGGCGGGAGTCTGCATAATACATGTGCAGAGAGCTAATCGCTGCATGCAAACATCAAGTGCCCCCTTAAACCGTGTTTAACGCTTTCATGTTTTATTATCTATGCAATTAAAAAAGGCAAAAATACAATATTATACCGTAACTATGAAACATTTCTTCGAATATTAACGTTAGTTAGCGAATGCTATATTTGAGATTGTGACCCAGACAATAGTCTTAGCCGAAATCGACGGCCATGTACCGTACGGTATAGTTGCTAACAATGAAAATGTTACATTTAAAAGTGAATATCTTACCTGCAAAGTCTCTCTTTGCGCCGTGTGCTTACTTGGATGTATAATATAGCATATAGGTTATAAGTAAAAGGCAGAAAGTCCGTATTTGTTACTGCGATGAAAGACGTTCAAATTTGCGACCGCTTCCGGGCGTCCGTGACGTTGAGGAGTTCTGGCAGGAAACGGGATCACTAAGTCCAGTTCCGCTTGTGCCGCTATTTAAGCGATACATGTGGCCTAATGGTCATCAAAACACATAGGCTATCGTCGTCCTTTTGGAATCAGTTAGAAATGGTCACAGTAGTTCGTAGTTGTATCTTCACATGACGTGTTTTGACAACAAAAAAAGTATTTGTTGTCAACATAGCATTTTTTCCTCCTTTACAGTACTGGTATGCCTTTTAGGTTTTTCTCTTCAATTTGAAAAATGTAATCAGAGTTTCCACTGTTTTTCTACGAGCTAAAGCTAAACCCAAAATCCTCATAAATGTATAATTTCATAGTTTTTTTTATCTTACAAATATAAGAAAATGTGTTTAGATGGCCTATCTGTTTCTACACTAATTAATAACTGTCGTGTGTGATTCAATAATGAAGCAGGATGTCTATTTAATCTGTAGAATCAAAACTACCAAAGTAAAAAATAAATGTGAAGGTGTTCCTCTACTGCCCTCTTCTGAGTGTGTTGTGCATAACAGTTGTGAAGCAGATATTGCACCGCATTGCATAATAAAATACACAATGATATACCCAAACTTGCAGCCCTGTATGCCACTACCAAAAAGCAAACATAATGTACTTTATAGGCTATCATTTATGCTTTGTTAATTCCAAAATGTTTTACTAATACACTTTGATGCCCCATGTAACTAATCAAAAACTCCCATCATGGACTCAAGTATAATTTCTGGCAAATGTCATATGTCCCAATCAAAATCAAATCATTGGTTGGCTTATTTTATATTTCTGATATAAGGGATAATAAAATGCAATGACACCTAATTATGCAAATAGTGTCTGTATACACTAAACTGTTTGTCTGAGAGGGAACGGAGAAGCAATGAAAGCATGACTTACGTTGCCAGAGGAAAGCAAAGGAGCGCTTGAGAGACAACCCCTGAGAGACTGTATGCTGAACCCGCTGCCCCGGATCAACCCAACTCACTCCTCCTCTACTCCCTCCTTGTGTGCTTTGCCATGGTTACCGGACAGACTCTCGATGCAGCCAGTTAATGTGTTTTTCGGCGGCGGGGGCGAGCTGGGTACTAACGTGCCTCTGTCTACACAATAAATGTCAACTGTCCTGGGATCACAGCAGGCAAAGAGCCAGGGAGCGCTAAGACAATGTCAGGCAAGGATCGGAAGAGAAGGGGCCAGATAATGCTACTTTATTGGGAGAAACTGCTTAAATCCAAAACATGTAAAATCAAGAAGGACCAATATATTTCAGTACACAGGATCTTTTATTTCTAATGTTGAATCTTGTATGGTTTCCAATATGTGTACATTTACTTGTCAATGGTTTCATCTCATACAGTAGAAACAGCAGTGGTATTTACAAATTTTAATTGTCACAGTTACTCAACACAAAAAAAGCTAAAATGATTTAAAATATTTTATTGCATGATCTCAAATGCTTTATGTTTAATTGTTTAATGTGGCATTTAACATAAATCAATAGAAAACAAGAACGTGTTCTTTACAACTGAATTCAAATGTAATGTATTGGCACATATTCAGTAACCTAAATGTGCATCTAGTAAAAAGTGTGATGAAACTTAATTGAACTATTCATCAATATATTTATATACTCCGTAATAATGTTGTAACCCATAATTATGACCTTTTAAGAAGAGCTTTCATAATCCCAGACAGATAAATATATGTGTAAATCACAACTTTTTATTAGACAGCTATCAACATCATCTGTATTTAGCAGAACCTTCTGTTCTGCCAGCAGGTATTTACATTGGTGTCACAACCTATGGCTTTCTGCTTATTGAACCCCATTAGAATTCAGGACACAAAGCAGGTTAGAAAGCTTCAGTGTTAACTATGTCATCATTGGTGAAGTCTTCTTATAAGCTTAAAAGAACCTTGTTAATATAAAACTTTAAACCTGAGTTGGTTTAAACTTTCTATGTTGAGCAAAGAGCTATTACACTGAACAGGAAGTCGTTTTCCTTCTAGTAATAGATAGAATGTCCTGCTTTCCAGACGAACTGGTGAACAACCATGTTCCCAAGGACCTCACCTGTGACCTTTCGTATCATCACAGGTTAAGGGTCTCAGGGACAGGGACAAACACCCATATGTAAGGTCTGTCTGACGCAGGGAGCATTTAAGGGTACATTTACTGAAAACCAGCTAGTATGAATACATTAATTAGCATAAATACATTTGCCTCAGTTTAGGCCCTTTCTTTCACATACACATGATTAGATCCGACATACAATTTTTCTATTTTAATATCTTTACGGTATATATAGTTTTGCACAAAATGAACGATACATAATCCGGAAAAATGTAACAGGGATATAAACCATGTATTACCTTCTATTGTTACCTCATTTTTTGTCCTCCGATGAGTATGCAACTGTCTTATCACAACATATCATCTCTAAATCGCTCCATAACCCAGGCGAGATTGCCACCTGTGAAGAAAGGAAGACACCATCTGAAGAATAAAGATACACTCTGATGCCATTATTTGGCACTATTTAATTTCACTCAGTCTATCCTTAAACGCTGCCTGGTATTCTGTCTGTGCAGTGCAGCAATACACAGAGTGCCACCTGCTGGTAGACAGTGGGTTCTACAACAGGCAGCCGGATTAAAAATGAGAGCTTCTAAAATTCGACGCGGGTCTGAATATGGGACGATTAACAAATGTCAACAGGCGCAGACGCGGCAGGCGTTCAGAGCACATGCATGTTGGTGAGCACACGGGACACAGATGTGCCTGGGTAGACGCAGACAGTCTTCTACTTCCTACAGGCTCAGTGATCTCAGAGGATTATGCAATCACACTGCCATGACAAAGACCTTGAGGGGAGTAACACTGACTTTGGTCTGCCTCCCCCCCTTCGCCGCACACAAATCTTTGGCACACAAACCTAATGCCGTAGCCCACCGCACACTGAAAGAAAAAACGAAGATCCGTTTCAACTACAGCCGATAAGCTTCATTCGTCTCACGGGCACCGGCCAGGCCTTGTCGTCTGCCGACCACCCGGAACATGTAGGCATTTGCAGCGCAGAGAAGAGCCATCCCTCCCTCTCTCTCCCTCTCTCTCCCTCTCCCTCTATCCATTGTCCCTTCCGTTAGGATATTTTTCAGCATCTCGGTTCTAAAATCGCCTCTCCCGGAGAAACACGAGCCGGAGACAAAGAACCGGACACAAAAATGAGAGGTTAGGGGCGAGACCGGGCCCCGAAATGAGGAAGAGTCAAACAGCCTGCGGCAGGAAGAAACACGGGATGCAAAGTACAAGAACGGAACAAACGAGAAAACAACGCGATCGGCGAGACGGACCGGCTATGGTGGGCTTGCTGGACCTGGCAGTGTTAGCGGTCAAGCTGGACGCTCCAGCCTTCTGAACGCGCCCCTTGCAGTTGACACGCACGCACACACACACACACACACACACACTCACACAGTACCTATTCACTCACGACCACGTGCGCGCACCTAACACACCAGCGCGTGCATGCCTCGCTACACACAAGATTAACGCGTGCGCGCACACACACACACACACACACACACACAAAACATGTGCTTTCACAGCGACCTATGGATCCACTCACCCCACCATTCACAACACACGGACGGCTACTCCAGCATTTCAGGGCAGACAGTGAATAACGGCGAGCCCTATCCTGACCCATCGTCCCCGTTACTCGCTCACGTTCTCCTCCATCTCCAGCACCTCCCACTTACTGTCTCGCCTCCTAGCCCTCTTCCCCGCCTGCTTTGTGGCTGGCTCCCTCTGCCAAGGCACAGCACTAATTCTCCAGGCAATTACGAGTTCGACCGGGCGACGGCCGCGCCTGCAGGTGTAGGCTGCAACACACACACACACACACACAAACGCACGCACAATTGCATTGGCTCCACTATCCGGTGCTGTACCGACACCCCCAACATCTCGCGACACCTCAGATCCACCGGCAGCTTCGACCTCTCCTCCCCTCGTAAATCTGTGTAAACCCCCCCCCCACACACACACACACACACACGAACGCACACGCGCGCCTACAGACACTTACGCAAGCGTGCGGCACCTATCACTCCTTCCTCCTCTGCCTGCACCCCCTCTCTCCCTATTGCTCTGTCTCCGCCTCCCCCCCCTCCCCCTTTCCCTTCATCTCCTACTCTGAGACCTGACGTCCCGTCTCGTCCCGTGTTGCAGTCTGGTTTGCGCCGCGCGCTGCGCTCTGGAGGGAGGAAAAAGGGGGTCGCACGCTCGCTTTGGGGGATGGAGGAGTAGGGAGAGCGCATGCGCATTCTCGTGCATCCGGGGTGATGGTGTGTGTGTGTGTGTGTGTGTGTCGGGGGTGAGCACTCAGACAGAGGCTGTGGGTTCAAAGCCCCGGCGAGACCAGAGGTGATTAACCTCCCGGACGCTCCTCCACCTCTCCGTTTCATCCCTCACTCTCTCTCTCTGCTCTCTATTCATTACACGTCCCAGCGCCCACGACGCACACGGCCCCGCGGGGGGACGGTGAATAATGCTCCTGGAACACTACTGTAGCCCCCCGTACGAGATGGCTTGCCACTGGGCCCTGGCTCCGTTCAAATGAAAACGCGTTCGTGTGCGTGTCGCTGAGCGCGCCTAATTGTTTTCAATACATTTACATCAGCCCGCAGACAACAGAAACCCAGGAGACATTGTGACGAAACAGACCTCGATGACACGTGCCCGTACATTTGTTTCTTCCGATGAGCAGTAGACAGACAGGCAAAAATAAATCTAAAACGCCCGCTGATGTGTTGTGAAAACAGCAGGTGGCCGGTTAAACCATCTTTCTTCGGTCGCCGGGGCGTACTAGGGGAGCCTGTCCTTTCCTTTGTGTTGTTTAAAGAAAAGAGCAGCACAAGGCACAGATTGCTGATATCTGCTCCCCCCCCCCACCTTCACTGGAACACTGCAACGCAATGCGGATACCGACTGTCTGAGGCACTAGCCAGACACACTGGGGGGAACGTGGGGGGGGGGTGGGGTAGGCGATGGGTTGGGGTGCTGGCTGGCTGGAGATGGCGGCGGGGGAAGGAACGGGGGGTTCACATACAGAAACACCCTTCAGCACATACAGTATATCCATACTAATGGTTGGCCCTTGGGGAAGAGCAAAAAGCAGAAGAGCGTTGGTTTTAACACAAGCCATTCCAATGCCAGTTTTATTGTCTCTGGCCAACCAAATAGTACGAGAAGCGATC
Organism: Chologaster cornuta; assembly: GCA_025434125.1. Lineage (NCBI taxonomy): Eukaryota > Metazoa > Chordata > Actinopteri > Percopsiformes > Amblyopsidae > Chologaster > Chologaster cornuta. The sequence goes on from JAODVN010065842.1 coordinate 6,097, forward strand.
AGGGCATGTATATTATAAAGGCCTTTAATGTGTGTAGATTACAATGCAGCTAATGAATGCTGGTGTCTGTAAAACCTGACGCACCCCACCAAATGCCAAGTCAAGCGCATCACGTTGTATAACATAAGAACAGACAGGTTATGGAAATATAGATTCTCCTTGTACCAGGCGTCTTTCCTTTAACTCGTGTGGTGTTACGTCTTAGATGCATGTCCATGCCCTTGTGAATTCAGCCTGCTCTAAGGTGTAGCTGTGTTCTGTGTATCTTTCTTTCTAACTACAATCCATTGTCTTCCTGTCTTCGTACTTACCACATCACAGAAAGGGTGCGTGGTTGACTGAAGGTTAGGTGACACCGCAGGGAAAGCTAGAAGGTTGTACAGTTATCTCCAGGCTGTTTATTATGCGAAACCATACAACCAACTACCTCACACCGCAGAGCACCGGCTTGAAGTCGCCACACGGGGTTCCCCCTGCCGCGCCGGAGTCTCCGTTCTTGAACTGATATCTGGCTGTCCACATTCTCGTTAGATGCATTACGCTTGACTAAACTGATTCCAGGCCTTTGTAACAGACACACACCCACATCTGATTCATGTGTTTAAAAAACAACAACTATAATATCGCCACACATTTGGGGCTTATAATTATGGAACATGTGTGACGTGGTAATGGCTGTGTGGTTTTTATAGACTTGTCTCCCTCTGGTGGAGAGAGACAAAACTGCAGCACAGTTGTCCCACAGAAAACCCCCTCCCCCTTCCACAACCTGAAGTTAAGCCAGACCTTTGCGGTTGTCTGAACACAAAGGCTAGCACTTAACCTGCAGGTGTAGGCATCTGCCTGACCTACTTCAACAACACAAGCGGATCTTACGAAACGGTAGACGTCCCTAAATGCTCACTGTAGTGTGCTGAACAGACAACTTCAAGATATCCAAAGGCTATGAAAAAGCCTTTTTTATTATGTTTTCCTGTTTTTTTGGGAAGCATTGCTGTTAGATTGTCAAGATGACTTTCTGAATACATCTTTTTTTCAGCATTATTTCATAAATAATTAACGTGTCTTTCTCCTTTATGTCGACATGGACCATGTATGCTACTAGGGACTAATGGCAACATATAAAATAACATGAGCAATTCAGTTTCGGGGCAGACTAGTTTGGATCCCTTTCAAGCTATGAAAAAAGACCTAACAAGTAAGTAATGGCTTGGCAGCTTGGGGTAACATCACTGTTAAGTCGATCTCCCTCATTATAAGCCGTAAAAATAATGTGGCGCACCGAGACGGGAGACATCTCACTGTGGTGGAGATCTCTCATTCCCTCAGAAGCAGCATGTTGGCTGTTGTTAGCAGTCAATGGCGGTGTTTTGACACTCCTGTGTGCTGCAAGGACTCATTGATTGCCTGATGGTGGCTGCTGCACAGCTGAGCTGCTAGGCTCCCCGCTTGGCTTTGTCAATGCACCACAAAATGGCCAAGGTGTCATTGATAAAGCGACCAATAACACCGTGTTGTATAGTATACGGCCTATAACTAGATAAAGCAATTCCCTGCTCACACATTAACAACCACTAGTATCCAGAATGTGCTTTCCTATATAGGTTTTACTGCGTGAATGTATTCATCACAGGCATACGGCACGTAACCATCATATGTTGCACTATTACTACACCGAGTGCGCCTGAGTCTTATTTGGTGAGAACAAAGTGCTTAATAGAGACACAGGAGACATATTCTCCCGTTCAGACTGATTTTGGATAATGTCCAAATGCGGAGCGATTAAACTCGCCGCTTTATTCATTTCCCTTGCCCTCTGCCTTGCAGAAAGCCTACACTTCTGCCTAACCTCTATTTTCTTTTCTTTTCTTTCTCTCCAAGTATCACTCATTCGTCCTTCGTCAGCAACCATTTAATTCCTCAATATCCTAGACAACTTCTATTCTTTTGTTTTCCCTCGGACACTCAGTTCAGACCCAAGCCCCTCATTCGCAGTCGGATCACGCATGAATGCGGCACGACCGTGCCAATGCCAGCTCTGTGCCAGGCTGGCTGGAGGGACCGGTTGCCAATTTGAGTGTGGTGGGAAGCCCCTCTGTCAGACGCCAGTCTGAGCGCTGGCTGGTTTGGAGTCAGGTATATCTTTGCAGGGGATTACTGTTCACCCTCTTGTGTGGGAGCAGGATGTCCCGGATGGCAACCGACAACACTAAGATGGCCGAAAAAAAAGCTAAAATGGCAGACCAAGGGTGGTTCTGAAAGTGATTGTTCAAAAACGATTTAATTTTCAACTTTTAGTCTACGGTCACATTTTCTAAATCATTGTTGAAAAGAAATATATAATAAAATATCTAAAATAATTTAAAACTAATGTTAAGTAGTTGCTGCTACACCGATATACCATTCTGTAACATAATACGCCACTATTATTACCAGCAAATATGATTCCATCTAGCATAATATTATTAGCATACAAAACTAGCCTATTTCTTTTCTCACACAACTTGTTAGTCAAAACACATTTGCTAATGTGGATGATTTTTACAAACTTCTAAAACATCTTATCTGGTCATTTCCAGTCAGTTAAGTTACTAAGTCACTAAGTCCCTCCAGTAACCCATACTAACACTGATACTGAGCATATTATTTTAATCACAGGAATCCTCCCTGGAATATGTTAATATAGTCACGTTCTGAGAGTGAGGCTTGCTAGCTTTGCACTTGGCAACAACAGAGACATTCACTTCCAAATCAGCGTTAACAGCCAGCACAATCAGCACATGACATGCAACATCTACCCAGCAACATAAAACACACTGCTGAATATCTTGAATCCTTTATGCCAACTAGACTTTGAAATCAGACATGCTCAACTAAAATGTTCCAAAATGCAGTTATCAAACTCTAGACAGTAGTCAGGGAGACATGTGGTCAACAGCACTGGGCTAAGGAAAAATCAAGTGGATGGTGTAGTAGCAGACATCTTTCTGGACTGAAAACCACTCATTAGCCATACAGATTGAATTACGATTCTTTGTCCCATTATATACACAGTATAATGTATAGGCCCATGCAAATGATTGACAGTCTAAAAGGAGACATCAATGTGCTTCACTTTAAAGCTGCTTTAAGTCCTTGTCCCTGTTGAAAAGGGGGCTGGGCGAGCTCCACACCACTGAAGTGGCTGACTTTATCTTGTCAGTCAGATGACAACTTGATTCACCTCCAGCTTGTGTAGCTATAGTAATTCACAGAGCATGAGTGATTAGCTTTTGTTAAGATGGAAAAAGATGCCGTCTCGCAAACTGTCCCTGACGCCCCTTTTTTCTTTCTTCGTACCTTATTTACAAAGGCAGAAAAAATGTTACCATGGGAACACACTGCCAGGCAACCTCAATGGCTTGGCACGATGCCCAATGGTTGCTAGGGCACTGTTGTTAGTGGCTATTGGGTTGTGTGCCCATTCTATAGTGTCTTTATGTGTGTGTATGTGTTGTTGGACAGGGAGACGAGAGTTAAAGCAGGTGTGTAGTTGTTTGTTACATATAGCACATAAAAGATTCAGTAAAAATAAATAAAAACAGACTGTAATATTCTGACTCTACAATAAAGGTTTGCATAAAGGTCTGTAATGATGTGATTATCTATAATCATGTATTGTATTGTATTTTGAATTGCTTTTCTTCCTGCTGTTTGATTATAAAAACTGATGAATGACAGTTATTGAAATGTACTTATTGAAAGTCGTTTTGGATAACAGCGTCTGTTAAACTGTAAATGTAAATATAAATGTTTGGACTGTGTTTGGCAGAAAGAGAAATCTGTCTTTAGTTATTATTAATAACAATACATTTTGGATGATATTTGAATGTGTTGAAAAAGCATATCTGCAGATGTTTCCACCATTTCATAAATTAAGAATACCCAAATGCTAAATCTTATGTCACATAAAGCCGTAAACTGATTTCGTAATAGCAAGGGGCCATTACGTAAAGTCCAATATGCAATTACATGAAAAACCATGTATTATGATTATGTGATTGTGTCTACTTATGAGGGCTTGACTGTAACTGGTAAGGGCTTTTGACAATTTGCCATGAATACACAAACACACAGAGATACACA